>JAHBCN010005899.1:62228-88536 GCA_019359885.1 Listronotus oregonensis | reverse complement strand
TTAATTTTTTTTAAAAAATTAAATCTTGTTTTTTTTTTGAAAACTTTTATTATTTTTTCAATACAGAAAGAAAAAAAAAATATCTTACTGGAAACTGTTTTTTAGAAAAAAAAATACTGTATTGTAAATTTAGAGGGGGTTATAGATATAGTTTTATTAGTGTTTGGTAAATTATATTTATATTTACATGATAATGTCTACAATTTTTTCTTGTTTTATTTTTAAAACTAATAGAAGTTAAAGTTAAATAAATATTTTAAAGAGTTTTTTTTTTATTTATTCCTATCAAGATTTTTCAGGCATGCCGTTTTATTTTAATAATTTAAAAAATGAAAGTATTGTTGACAGAAGGGTTCTGAAAGTTTGCAATTTTTTTTATTTACCTTCGCCATTATGTCAAAATATCAGGAATGATTTTTGATGATAAATTATAAAAACAAAAATGCTCTTCATGGTTTTTTTGTTTGGCCCCGAAATGCGGGGGGTAAATATTTTGTGCCCCTTCCCGTGTTAAATTTTTTTTTTCTTTATTTTAAGGAAATATATTTTAAAAAACATTCAAAAAAATTTAAATATTGGTTAAAATATGAGTTTGTATTAGGATAACAAAATTCGGGAGGTAAAAAATTTATTTCTGCTCCTGAACCCAGTGTTGCCAAGTTGTTTTTTTTTCCCCAATTTTGAAAAAAATTTTTGCAAAAATTTAAAAAAAATTAAATATTAAGTTAACTTGGTTTTTATTAGGATCACAAAATGGGGGGAGGAAAAAATTTCTTCCTCCCTGATACCCATTTTTTAAATTGTTTTTTCCCCTTTTTTGGAAACATTTTTTCCCCAAATTCAAAACAAAGTGAAATAAATTAAAATATGGGTTTTATTAGGATCACAGAAATGCCAGGGGTAAAAATTTGTTCCCCCCGGTTCCAGTGTTGCCAAATTGTTATTTTCCCCTTTTTTGGAAACATTTTTTAAAAAAAAATGGGAAAAATATTGGTTCTTTTTAGGATAAAAAAATGCGGAAGGTATGTTCTTGTTCCTGGTACCCAGTGTTGTTTTGAAAAATAATAGTTTAGAATCAAATCATTTCTAAAATGATTGTCCCCTGATGCTCTGACAAAATGGTAAGGGCAAATTTAAACCTTCTATTTTGTATATAAATTTATTTTTAAAAAAAAAGACCATCAACATTCACACCTTAAAATAGGTCCAAAAAAAATTTATTTTAAAGCAACCAAAAAAAACAATATAATATACATGTAAGTTTTGGACCAAACTGACTTCGGTGCATGCAGATCTAACAATGGTTTTCATTAGAGGTCATGGGCCCAACCATAAACCCCAATATTTTGTCAACCTAAAATTGAAAATAAGCATTATTTAACATATAAACAAAAATATTTCTTTCAGGGTTTGAAAATTGAAAAGACGTGATAAAAATGTCATGCAAGTGCATTTCTTGCAATTATTGAAGAAAGTAATTATATCCAAGAGTACTAATTATTTATTAATCATTACATCAATTAAACTTCCATAAAGGTAAAAATTCTTGACAAAATGGTAAGCCTTAATTAAATACTTCAATAAAAAATTCAATGTATTACACTTTTTGCAAATTCAAACTTTCCCCAACTGTTAGTTAAGTACAATTTGAAAGTCAAATCTACTCGCCCCAAAAGTAAACCTGTTTCCATTGTTATAAACTTCGAGCATATACCACAGAAACCCCTTGTCGCTCAACCGGCAGAAAAAAGGCACAATAAATTTACAACTTTCCCCTCATCTTTGTGCTGATTGGTCAGTTGTTATTGTTGTTTCTCTTAATGATATAAGCCAATGTGCGCCCTCGACGACCAATAAGCACGTTGGCACGCTATTCCTCTTTTTCTATCGCACATTTATTCCACGGCCAAGCGGCAAGGCTGCCTCTAGCAGTGTATGCTCGAAGGAAATTTTACTGCAACTTTACCTTTGAATTTAATCATATGCAACTAAATATCCTGAAATTTATATTTGATTGTCAAATTTAAAAAAAAAAGATAGATTAAAAACAAAACAAAAACTTTTGAATAATCAAAAAATAACTTTTTTTAAACAGCTGGTTTTTTTACAACATTCATATTCAAAACGTTCTTTGATTCATAACATAACGAAATCCCAAAAAATATTTTATTCTATAAACCAGTAATATAAAATTAATAGATCGATGATTAAACGACAAAATATTTAGGTCTGTGGTTTTAATAATATAAAAATTGTTGGTTGGTCTTTAAAATTAATTGTCTTTAAAAAATTATTAAAATGAACAAAGGTCCATTTATAAAATATCTAATAGTTTATTTTGTATCACAACATTAAATTGGGGGGTTTAAAATGAGCAGACTGCAAATATATAAAAAAGTGTTAAAGTGTACGTCAATTTCTTTTTTACCTTTTGTCCAACTTAAAAATAGTTATGAAAAAACTATCGAAGGATGTAAAGACTCGAAGTTTTTTTAAATCCCCTTCTGTTAAAATTGGCATTAATTGTCGGGCACGAGATCACCATGTTGAAAAAAGAATTCCGTAAAATATTTTGAATGAATTAAATCAGTTTTATTATAAATTTTCCAGTTGAAGAAAATAGAACCAAATGCATTCACAAATGTACCAAACCTCGAAATGATTACCATTATGTATGGAAGTGTTAAGGAAATATTAAGAATTTCTTTTGACATTATTCCCATTAACCCAAATCATTTTCTTTATCAAATTGACTATGTGGCAGTTATGCATTTGGAGCTCTTCCAAACCTAAAGCTGATTGATCTGACATATAATAAACTTCATTACATAAGCACCAACTGGTTTACTAATAGCATAGACTGCTGCAGATCTATTTATCACACAATTCTATTACAACAATAAGAAAAGGCACTTTTCAGTATGTTCCGAACCCAGTATCTTTGGATATCCCACAATAAAATTTCTACCATCGATGCGGTGCATTCAATGGTCTCTGGTGCTTTATTTGGATCTTGGCCACAATTACTTAACCACTATTTCCCTAAGTATATTTCCAAGGGGACATTAGTTAGCCATGTAAGTTTAGAAAAAATTTAATAAATTACTTATCATTGGGTTCTTGAATCGAGTCTAAGCAAGATGAATGGTGGAAAATTATAAATATAGCTGGTAATCCATTAAAATGTCCATGTTTAGATTTAATACACAGGTGGATGTTTGAGGAAAAAATTGAAAGTCGTTTATTAGTTTGGAGTTACAGTAAAGTGCGTGGTGCTTGCTTCAAACCATCAACACCAGTGTGTGGTGTTGCTAAAAATGCTTCAAAGGACTGTACATCCAGTGTGGATAGTGAACTTAGTGATAGATATGTTAAAGCTGTTAGAAAGTATCTGACAATGGACTGTATTTAATAAAGTGTAATTTAAGTTTTAAAAGTGTATGTATTCCCAAGATGTTAATCTTTAAAAATTTAGGCAAAATCCCATTATATCTTAAACCTAACATGATGTTTGACTTATAAACAACCTAAGTTTTAGATGTAACGGGTTTGGATGCAAAAACTTTAAAGATTTTAGCAGTTTAAGTTTAGTGAATATAGACGTAAAAATTTAATTCTTTAATTCAGAAACTGCTGTGATATTCTGTAAATAATAAATCTGAAATAGATGACATCAAGGTTTTTATGTGTTTTATTTCTTTCAGGATTTCTTTGGGCTTCACTAAAAATAATTTACTTGTGACTATTTGCAAGATTTTTCCTAAAAAGTAATATGCATGCTATTTTTTTTTTTTAAGTTCTAATGAACGGGTAGAAAAATATATATTTTTTTTGCTTTGGTTGGCTTTGCACGGGGAAATAATACTATTTATAATCTAAACTTTTTTTTAACATATCTCTGGACCTAACTAATATGTTAAAACATGAACCTATTTTGTTTTTTTTATTCCAAGTTGGGAATTTTGAACATACAGGTCTTGAAATCCATTATTCATTAGTACGGGTCACCTGGAGTACTGTTGTATTATCTGGTCACCCCTGCTATCGCTCATGTTAAGCAAGGTGAATGTGTTCAAATAAAATTTGCAAATTTCTTCTTTATAGACTTGGAATGGATAAAAGTTTTTTTATTGCACCACCAGCGACTGCATTTTTGGGTATTGTCCTAGAACTTTGAATTTACCTAACTGTAATATAAGATTTCAAATAATTAAAAATAACAAAACTGCCCGTCTTCTTGGCTCATTAACTTTGGTTTGCCTTCTCGTGATATGTCTTTATAATCATTCGGATCAATGAAATCACACAGATGTGAGCAGAAATAGTGTTATGAATCGCATTATATGGTATTTTAACACATATATTCCTCGTAGTTTTGATCTAAGCTGCACCCTGTCCACGTTTATGAAAAACAAAAATCATACTTGTATCTCACAATTCAGAACAACTAATAACCAAGAATACTGCAAATTAAAACTTGTGCTGCCAATCGTTGCTTTGTCGTCTGATTGTATTCCACTACTGTATCTCTCTGTTTATATTATAATAATGTGAGTGATTTTTTCCTCTTCTTTTAATTGTTATTTTCTTTTTAAACTAGGGTAGTGTTAATGACAAATATGTCATGATAATTGTAGATTCCTGCCTTTATGGAAAGTGTAAAATTTTATTCCTGTGTACTGTTGGATATACTCTGTATGTATTGTTTGATAAATAAATAAAAGGGGCAGCACAAATTTTTATCCATTCTTTTGGGATTTTTATTTCTCCTTAGTTTGAAACTGCTGCTTTTAACAAACCTCCATGCAAGCAAACAAAGAAAATACTCAGAGCAAAATACAAACTGTAAGGCGGGGGATCGAACACTTTCCATAGGATATTTTTGATCAGATCTTTGGTTTGTGCTGCTGCACGATGGCGTGCTTCTTTGTGAACAGGGTGTATTGATAACATGTCTCATCTTTGATCTGTTGGCTCCCCCTTGGCATAAGGGTTGTATAGTATGTTGGTCCAGGAAATGTAGGCAAGAGTCCATGATATTAGAAGCATATTTCGCATTTTGCGGGAGCTTTGTTTGTTGCATTTATATACAAACAAGGCTAACCTCAAAATGCAATACCGAGTCGACTGACAGAATCGACAGATATATTAATAAATAGCATAAATATTTAGAACTGATATAAAATACGGGTTTAACATTTCCCGGAGCTTGTGAACCCACAAATATGCCCTGTTTAAATTTTGCTTTGCTAAGTCCCAGAAATTTTTTTATAGATACAATAACCCTGTTTCATTTTATTTATTGTACTTCTTAAACTAAGTAAAAATCAATTTAAAAACAAAAAGATCAGACCAAAAATATGATTTTACCTAAAAAAATTTACTCAGAAGAATCTTCATTATCACTATCCCCTTCCAATCCGCCACTTTGAAGTTCTTCACTGATCTGCCTTTCAAAAAGCTGCGTCGGCTCAGAAAAAACATCCGGCAACCAATATTTTTTTGATTTTTCCGTAAACCGCCAACCAAAGCGTAGAGGATGCGATTTTCGGAATACATCTGGGGAAAAGACGCAATCTGTGCAAAAGTCCACGGAATCTGGACCCGACGGTGCATTATCTTGTACCAGTAATGGGTTCATCATCCCAGTAGTCACACTAAAATTTTAAAGAAGAATGTAATGATAACCTTTTGGAGACCATCAGGGTGGTCACATTTTTGAAAGTGATCATTTACCTATTGCGATTTTGCTTTGGTATAAAACAAATTATACTTATTTTAACCGACCGTAAAACAATACAACAATCTTAAGTTTAAAAGCTAGAAATCGCAGAACTTTTACAAAGATAAGATGAGAAAGTGATAAAAGCAATTGTTTTATAAGCACAGCCATTTTCATTATATATTTAAAAGCATGGTAGTGCACCAGACCCCTATCATAACTGTGGTATCATTCCACATAAAAGTATGAGATTTGGTATGTAAATTCAGTATTCTTATTACCTATGAAAAAAATTAAGTTATGTCAAGTGGCTTTTGAGATATACGATTTTGAAAATTGCTCATTTTACTACTGACTGACTCACTGACTCATCAAAATAATGGGGTACTTCCCGAAGGAGTAGAAACTTGAAATTTGGTTTGGATGGAAACACGGGAGGTTAGTATCGTATATTTAGGGGGTATTTTAGAAGTTTGCAATCTGATTGAACATAAGTTTCTGAGGTCATAATTGTCTTAGAATTTAAAATGTACGCAGGATTTTATTCCATTTATCAAACTCACAAAAAGGTGAGGAGATCATACTAAAAACTTTTATGTAACAAAGGGCTAAATTCCTTCCCAAAAATCTCAGGCCCTTAAAGTAATGAGATGTTAAATTAGACCAATTTCTTTTTTTGATGTCTGTATTAATAAAAAAATGTTTGTATTAGTGAGAAAGGACATTCATTAATAGAGCAGATCAGTAAAAACTTGCCAAATAAAAAAAATAACTTGTTATTTTAATCCCAGTCCTTTAAGGAAAGTTTTCGGATGGGTATTTATTATTTGTATAGGTGTTTTTGGTATGTAAAGGTAACGGGATTTGACTTTTAAGGGACACTCCATTGTCCCCAACTTGGATGGTTTTTTAATTTTTCTGGTTACACAGGTTTTCTACATTATTTACTGTGTTGTTTTGTATATATTTTAAACATGGCTTTTTTCCTATTAAAAAAATAGTTATCCATGTTGTGTATTTTAATTTTATCTCTTTGGTTTTAATTTATATAATTTTCTTAAGTATTCTTTTAAATTCCCAAGAAGAAATGGCTATTTCTCTTTATTTCTAATATGGAAAACGACAAATATGGCCTTGCTAAGTTTTCGTTGAATTACCTTGTACAATATATTAAATTTTGTATACAAAATTTTGGGTTTTTGTTACTGATAATGGCACAAAACCTGAGTCAAAATATCGCAATGGATTGAATAATAAATTGACCAAGAAATTCTTTTTTATTTTAATTATGGGTAAGCTAAACTATTTGATCTTACCTTGAAACCAATATGGCTAAAGGTACATAATCCTTGCTGATTTCTTTGACTTTGATCTCCTTTACTCTTTTCACGTTTGAGTTGCAACTCGTTTTCTGTATTTTGGTTATCTGTCGGTTCCAAATTCTGATGGTAATCTGTCCGTAAGAGGTAGTTATCTAAACATAATAAAAATACATAGTTAAGTGAAAAAAATATTTTTTAACAAATATCATTTTTGTATCAAATTTAAAATATATATAAAGGCTCTGAACTACGTCATGACGCCAGCGACATATCGGAAGCCAAAGAAGTTGAGAATTTATTAAGAGATTGGCACCAGTCCTTTGTTGCCAAAGGTTTTTCTGAAGTTAATTTATTTTAACTTCAAAACTGTCCAGCGACATAGCTTTTTATAATTGTCCCAAAATTTTTTATAAATGTAATTTTTGATGTTTATTCTGTATAGTGCTGTAATCATACGAATTCTTAATTTTTTTTGTAAAACTATATTGTTAGAGATTTTTACAAGTCAAATGAACTAAAAAATTTAAGAACAAGTGAAATTCGAAACCCTTGATTCAAATTGTGCCACAATTAGGGGTTGTTTTTCTCCTCTCTTCTAGAAACCTGCGTGACCTTGTGATTCTGCACTAGCGCTTGGGGTGGCAAATTTTGGCATTTTGAATCAACTGGAACCGAAAAAATGGCGAATGTTAAAGTCCGTGTCCGACTTGTAAAGCCACTACGGGGAAAAATTTTTATGCCATAAAATGCTGCAAATGCAGCAAGTGGTACCACATAAAATGTGTAAATATGACAAGATCTCAACTAAAACTTATGAAAAAAATTTGTACAATCTGATGGTAACAAGTGGTACTGTCAAGCATGCAAACCCAGAAAAGTAGTTAAAAGACCATCAATAGGTCCCTTTCTGAAGAAATGAAATTTAACTTTTCCACCCCAAAGAAGAGAAGAAAATAAGGGATGTAATGGAAAAATTGGAAAATTGAAAAAATAAATTTCAAATCTTATGCAAAAATTTTAATGAACAGGTCTTAATTAATGAAAGTCTCAACACTGAAATTGAGCAATTGAAAGAAAGGAAATAAATACATTGGCGATGACTCAAAAGAACAATCCTCTATAGATCCAAGAGGCAATACAAGAACAAATGAAAGAGAACATAAAAAGAAAAACCTTATTATATATGGTGTCCGAGCCCGATTAGAGGAACCTGAACAAAGGAAAGCTCATGATATAAATCAAGTCAAAGCTATGCTGGAAACCAACTGCAAAATGTTTCAACGGATAGTCTGAAGGTATTTAAAAATAGGGAAAAGGGAACAAGGAAAAGTAAGACCCGTAAAGGTCATTTTGGTCTCTGAAACAGATGCCGACAAAAGTAATATCTAAGGCATCAAGTATTAAAAAAAATAAACATTACTCAAAGTTTGCCTTCAGCACTGACAAAACTAAAAAACAGCTAGAAGAATATAAACAAAAAGAAAAAATTGAAGAAGCGTACTGATGAGGAGAAGAGGGTTTAAGAATAAAATATATTAGAGGAAGGCCCAAAATAATAAAGTAAAAAACTAAAAGCACCTGACGATATTTCTGTCACAGACAAAAGGAAGAAGAAAATAGTAGGATGGTAAAACCGGAAGTGACTTGAGTCTTATACACCAAAACATCAGTGTCTTGTAATAAATGGGGAATTAAATTTTCATTGGATCGCTCAACAAACCGGATGTATGTTGTCTGACTGAGCACTGGATGAAAAACGATGAGATGGATTTGTCAAATTGATGGATACGATGGTATCAATTTTTCAAGAACATTATGCAACATGGTGGAGCATGTATTTTCATTAAAAAGACGTGATGTATGAAGCAGTACAAGAGATAGAGAAATGTTCTATAGAAGGACAGATTGAATGTGCATGTGTTGTAAATAAAAGTATAAGAGCCATTGTATTATGTGTATATAGAACCAACATGGGTGATTTTAATGTATTTCTGGATAGGCTTGAACATATTCTCTCACAAATTCAGGTAAATTTTAAATTTTATAAATTAATTTTATGTGGTGATTTTAATGTCAATCTTCTTGAAAAAAGTAAAATACGGGATAGTTTTATAGATATGCTTTTAACCTTTAATCTAACACAAACAATTTTTGAACCAACTAGGGTTACTAAAAGGTCAGCAAGCCTTTTGGACAATTTATTTGTAAATTTTGATTATAAAGACAGCTTTGTTGTGGATTCTGCACTCTCAGATCACCATGCACAGTTTATTAATTTTAATGTTAAAAAACAGGAAGGAAAAAAACAGGGTTTACTTACAAAAAGGAGGATTTTTCTGAAGGGAAACTGGAACAATACTATATTGAGCTTCTAATGAGTCTTGGGATGGAGTTGTAGATAACAGTGATGCAAGTCTTGCGTATGATATATTTATTAATAAAATAAAGTCGGTTATGGACAGGGTGATCCCAGAACGCAGTACAAAAGTCATCAATGTAACACCAAATCCTGGATAACATCAGGCATAAAAAGTCTTGTACCAAGAAAAGGGGTGTTGTTTAGGCAAAGGTTGGAAAATGAAGTAAGTGAAAATACTTACAAAACATATGCCAGGATTTTAAAAAAGGTAATAAAGCAGGCAAAGAGGTTATGTAACAATGAGTTCATAACAAAATCGGAAAACAAAGGAAGGGCTACTTGGACACTAATTAATAAAATAACTAAGAAGGAAACGGTTAATAAAACAGTTCTTGATGGGCTGAGGGACAATTTTAAATCGGACAAGGAAATATTAAACACAGTAAACAATACGCTCTTAAACTCATGTCAAAATACCAGAGATGCAACACATACAGATTTTACGAATGTTAAACCAAACAGGAATTCAATTTTCCTGGAGGCAACAACATCTTTTGAAGCATATAAGTGCATAAAGAACTTAAAACATAAAAAGTCAGTTGGAGAAGATGAAGTACCAATCTCTCTCTTAAAGAAAGTGGCAAATATAATATCAGAACCCCTTGCTCATATTATTAATCTTTGCTTCCAAACTGGAGTATTTCCTAACAGACTAAAAATCGCTTACATAAAGGCAGTCTACAAAAGAAAGGGCAAGATGGACAATATTAACAATTATAGACCTATATCACTGCTTTCGAATATAAGTAAAATTTTTGAAAAAATGATCTATAATAGGCTGATAAGTTTTCTGGATGGGAGTGGTGTTGTCACAGATTGTCAGCATGGATTTAGAAAGGGGCGATCAACAATACATGCTATCTACTCAGCCATGACAAAAGTTTTAGAATCAATGAATAAAAATAGACATACCTTGGCAGTTTTGTTAGATCTGTCCAAAGCTTTTGACAGTGTTGATCACTCCATTCTCATACAGAAGATGGAAAAAATATGGTATTCGTGGTATTGCACAAAAGTTGTTGACTTCATACCTGGGAAACAGGGTACAATGTGGTGGAAAAGAATGACATGGGTAAGTTGATTAGATCAGATATGTCCTGCATTACGAGGGTGTTCCCAAGGTTCCATATTGGGGCCCCTTCTATACATTTTAATATACTAATGAATTACCCTCTGTAATAGAGGATCAAGTGGTGATGTATGCAGATGACACTTCTGTTATAATTAGTAAGGTGTCTGACAACGATGTTGAGCGACAGCTTAAGGAATCACTGGACAGTTTGAAATTGTGGTTTTCAAAAATAACCTACTAATGAATATGGATAAAACACAAATAATAAAGTTTTCTTCTAGGGCAAGTAGTACAACTTCATATAACATCAATAATGCAAATCTGGAAACTACAAGTACTGTGTCATTCCTGGGTATGACAATCGATCATAGACTGGACTGGAAAGCGCACATCGATGAACTGTCGGGTGTGATATCAAGAGGATGCTATACCTTAAAGGTATTATTGGGCGAGATTGGGGTGACTGCAGCTTTTAAGTGTCTATCATGCACAGATTATGTCAAAATACGCTATGGGATTGTTTCTGGGGAAACTCGGTAGATGCTGGGAGAGTGCAGATTCTGCAAAAGAGGTGTTTGAGAGTTATGTTTAAATTGGAAGCTAGAGAGAGCTGTAGACCATTATTTAGGAATAAGAAACTCTTTACAGTTGTTAATTTGTATATTTATGAATCAATAAAATACATAACACAAAATAAATCTTTATTTGAAAGTAACAAAAAAAGGCACAATTTTAGTACAAGAACCAAAAATGATTTTTTGTTGGATAGAACAAACTATACCTTTGTTCAAAAAAACGTGCACTGCAGCCTTCTCAAAATTTGGAAGAGTTCCGAATGAAATTAGACTGCTGCCTGAAAAAATATTTTTAAAAAAGGTTAAAACATTCTTGCTCGAAAACCCATTTTATGAAGTGAGAGAATTCTTCAACAATTCTGTGATAATCTGATTTTGTCTAGATTTAACTTAAATTATTATTATTATTATTATTATTATTATTAAATTCTTTATTTAGCTAATATTTCAGCTAATCAATAATTTACATAGGCAAACAGAATATAGTTAAAATGAAATACAATACATACTTAGAACTATTAAAACTAAAGAAATCGGTAGTCACAGCCTCATTAAACCATTTAAAAATGTAAGTCACAAACGTAATAAATAAGAATTTAAAAAAAATAACAACTAACAAAAGTAAAATAGTCTAAGAATAGGTCAGATTATAAAAATACATAAAAAAGTCAAGAATACATAGAATCACTAAAAAAATAATTAAATTTATAAAATACAACAAAAATACACAAAAAAAAAATAAGGGAAATCTAATTTGGGGTCAGCAAAGCAAAGCCCAACACAAAAAGAAAACAAACAAAAACAAGACAAGCAGCTAATATACATATTACAAAATGTTGCACTCTTTTAGAAGGTATGTCTTAAGTTGAGCTTTAAAAGTTGCAAGTGAATTGACATTTTTCAAATCTTGAGGCAACTTATTAAATGTATCCAAACCTTTAAAAAAAGGGAATTTTGGCACATTTTTTTATTTTTGGGTGCAATAAAAAAATTATTTTGTTGTCTTGTACTATATGAATGTATGTCACGATTATAAGTCAATTTATTAACTAGATAGGAAGGAGCATTACCCAGTTTAATTTTAAATAGAACACCAAAACACAAAATTTAAAATATTCGAAACTGGTAACCATCGCAAGCACTGATGCATTAGCCTAATCGGAGTATATTTAGAGCAACACAATATCAGTCTCATTGCCCTGTTTTGTAATTTTTGCAATCTGTTTAATTCATTTTGACCCAGCATATATAAAATAGTTGCACAATAATTAAAATGTGGCAGTATAATTGTATTATATATTGTAAGCTTTGACCAAAAAGAAAAAAGATGAACATCGCGATAAATAGTTTATTGAATTGCTTAACTTAGAAATAACAAAATTTGCATGATCTTTGAATTTTAGTTTATCATCTATTATAACGCCTAGATATTTAATTTTTGTAACTTGTTGATGTTACTACTCCAATTTGAATAAAGAAGTTGTTGCTAGCAAAGTATGTTTTAACTCTCTCAGTGGCTATTAACATATATTTACTTTTAGTTGCGTTAATACTTAACAGATTTCCACACATATACTTGTAAATGCTGTTCAGTGCATTATTCATCTTTATAACTAACGACTCTACGTCAGTGCCGAAACATACACCAAAGTATCATCCGCAAACAGATGAATTTTTACTCCTTCTGACTCAACAGCACCCAGAATGTCATTAATATACAACACAAAAGTATTGGTCCCAGTATGCTTCCCTGTGGAACACCATGATTGTTTTCTTCCCCGGATGATATCCCATTAATTTTTACCCTTTGTCTTCTGTCCTTCAAGTAACTGTCAAACCACTTTAAGACAGTCCCTCGCAGACCAATATTATATAATTTAGACGTCAAGGTGCCACGATCTATAGTTTCAAAAGCCCGTTGTAAATCCAGAAAAACGGCTAGCGTCCAGTGGCGTAGCCAGGTGGGGGCCAGGGGGGGCGACTGCCCCCGCCCCTCTAGACCAGTGCCCCTGCGCCCAAACAAACCTACCGTATATAAAACAGGTATTATTTACATTTTTACAACATACTATGCTGTGCTTTAAACATTTTTTACTTGCTGGTGTAATATTAGAAGTCATATTTTAAAATAATAATTGTCCACACTTTTTGTTAATCATTTTTCTGTTCCACAGTGTCCGCGGAGCGGTTATTCTCTTCAAAAGCACTAACACCGCGGAAAAAGCCACTGAGCGCGGCGTCCGATTGTGGCGGCATTTCCTTTTATTGTGTCGGCATTGGATATATTCCAGAATTGTTTACTTTATTTTCTAATATTGCAAATCGGCAGATTTCAAACGTATGTTATTTATTTCTGGTACTCGTATTCTCCTCTTTGTGGTGTTATTTAGTCGTTTATTGTCTATGCAAGGGTAAACTTGTTAAGAGTAAAAATGGATAAAAAGAAAATAAAGTCAGGTGCTCAGTTCAGGAAGGAATATCGTGAAAAAAAATGATGATAGCTTTCCACAAAAATCGATTTTCAAAAAACTGCTGGGTAAGAACATTTTTTTATATTGTCATTATTTTTCCTTTCTGGCCTAAAGTTTCAAATATAGATTTGTTTGTTTATTGTTGTGTGTTTTTAATAAAAATGTTTTAAAAATAGAGCGCCCCTTTAAACGTTGGCCCCCGCCCTGAAAGGTTGACTCACGCCACTGCTAGCGTCTATTACCACAATCTATTTCACTCTTCCATTCATCAAGCACACACTGCAGTGCAGTCTCAGGGCTATGATTCCATCTAAATCCTGACTGTTTTTCGATTACTACATTATTAACTTCAATAAAGTCAGCAAGTTGGCCATATACAGTTTTTTCTAATATTTTTTCTACTGAAGGTAACTTATTAATTGGTCGAAAGTTTCCTGCTTCTACACAATTATCCTTTTTTTGCACAGGCACGACAGTGGAGATTTTTAAATCTAATGGAACAACACCTTGTTCGAGAGATGAATTAATTAAATTTAATAGGGGCTTTTCTATACTTTCATAAACGTTTTTGATCAAAGGAATATCCAACTCATCTGGACTAGTTTTATTTTTTAATGAAAATACAGTCTTCCTTAGTGATTCTCTATCCATTAACTTGAAATCTGAAAAATAATTTAAAGAATCAGAGCCCAAACGGCCCGTACCAGAGTGTGATTGATCTATTTGATTAATTATATTATCTATGCTAAGGATATAAAATGTATTTAATTTGTCGGGCAATATATTTTTGTCACTAACTACATCATTATCAAACTGAATTTCCTTAATCTTATTTTTATTTTTATTTTTAGGTAGAATACTTTTTAAGGTATCCCACATTTCAGATGAATTATTTTTGCAATTATCTATTTTCGATTCAAAAAACTTAATTTTCCTCTCTGATAATTTTTACTGCAGTGTTCCTATTTGACTTATATATTCTATGTTTGGCTTCACACTTATTACATTTATAATCCTTATAACTATTATCACGCAACTGCACCGCATTTTTAGTTCTATCATTCCACCATGGCTTATATCTAGGTAAAATTTTAATTTCTTTTTTAGGTGCTACTTCATTCAAAACATTCATTATACTTTCATACAGGTTTAAAAATTTTATATTAACATCCCGCTCCGAAAAATCCCAATTTACACTTAATAATCTAGTCGCAATCAACCCATAATCGATATGTCGTCCTCGCGTTTCCAATACCAGGGAACACTCTGCTGACCCTGAGACATAGATAAATCTAGGAGACAATAAATAATGATCACTTATTCTAGGAACGTGTAATACATTTGTCTGTATCTCGTCAATATTTGTAAAAACTAAATCTATTATACTACCCCCCTGCATATTGGCTCTTGTAATTTCAAATACCCCTTGTTTTAATCCTATTTCCTGTGTATATTGTTTAATTCTATTCGAATAAAAATCATTTGATATCCAGTTGATATTAAAATCTCCCACAGTTATGACTGGTATCCTCACGTCACACACAAACTCATTACACCAGTTCTCAAAAAAATTTAAAAAAACTGAATCGCTACTGCTGGGTGAATGATACAAACAGACTATATTAAAAGTTCTATCATTTATATTTACTTTAATGTTTAAAAACCAATAATTTCGTTCATACGTAATTCCCTCAGTTTTAATAACTTTTATATCGCTTTTTATATACATTTGAACACCACCTGTATGTCTGCTACTACTATCTACCCTAATGCACTCATAACCTTCTATATGCACTTCAGAACTGTATATGTCACTTGTTAAGTGAGTTTCCGAGACACAGACAATCTTAGGTAATTTAAATATTAATAGTAGTATTAAAATAAGTGAATGAATCTGATCAAAGTGGGCCAACGTACTGCCAGCATTAAAGTATAAAATGTCAGATCTTTTTTTCTTTGTTACTTGTTCACCTTTGCCACAGTAGGACTTAGAAAATTTGCCACATGAATAATTTGATTATCAGCAAAATATTCATTACGAGTCAAAAATATTAAATTTTTGTTTATATTTAAATTCTTTGTTGATCTAATATTTTCAGATATTTTTTTACATATATTTTCTTTTGTGTTCAACACACCATTTCTGTTATTAATATTAAGAAAGGAAATATTTCCCTCTGCAAAGTTATTTAACTTACACACATATTCTCTAAGTTTTAAATTAAATTTATCAATATAATTAATATTAGTATTCCACAAATCATATATTGGGACAGAAGCAATTATTATATTAGTTTGCGTGCAAAATTTAATTTTTTCATTAATTTTCCTAAACAATGGATATCGGTTAAAGTTATAAAAGTCATTCAAACCAGCAAATATTACGATATAATCATTGGTAGTAAAATCCCTTGACAGTTTAATAATATCATTAATACAGTCAGTATATGAAGCTCCCGACTTAATAATTGTTTGTATCTCGAAATCACCCACATATTGTCTTAATTTATTACCTACATCATACCCAAATTGGTCGCTCAATATTAAAAGTCTGCTTCTTTTAGTTTTAGGCGTTACACTGCTAGTTTTTTTAAATATTTCGTTTTCCTTGTTTACCTTGTCATTACCATTGTCTTCATGTTGATGATGTCTTTTTATACCACAGGATTTAGTCGCAGAAATATTAATTCCATTACTTTCCATATCACATACTTTTAATTTTAACTCTTTTATTTCACTCATATAAAATTTATTTTCCTTACTTAAAGTTTCAATGGAGGTTTTCATACTATTAATAAAACTCATTAGTTCATTTTTTTCAATTTCACACTCATTTAACTTCTGCACTGATTTCTTAATCTCAAGTTCCAATTCATCACTTTTTTCTTTATGTTTGGACAAGTTCTCTTTAAGGTTATCTATATAGGCAATTCTCTCATTTTCATTATAAACATTTTCTGGGATATAACTAGAATTTGTCTGCATTTCAATATCTACCATTGCCTTTTCAAAGTAATAATGATCAGTCTGTACACCCGCGCTACAACTCATAAATTCAGTCTGAATTTCCATGTGTTTTTGAATAATAGATCTTGTCTGTGTTGATTTGTTTACTGCTAAAGTTTTGTTATGTAATAGCTTAATGTTCATTACTTCTACTTTTTCTGCAAGTTCCTGATTTATTTTATTTAATCTTTCAATTTTCTTTATGTTTTCTTCTTCAGCGATAGCAGCATCCTCAGCAAATGTGTTAGAAGTTTTTTTCAATCTACGTTAGATTAATTATAGAATATAATATTTTAAACTGTATTTTTTTTATGTTAAATTGTGTGACACGTTCTACACCTCTCATGAGGTATTTTGTATTATTGTATACAGATGGAACAAATAAATTATTATTATTATTATTATTATTATACATTCTATACTTTTGAGTTAGTTTTAAGAACGTTCCTTAAGACTCCTCTAAAATGACACTGGTAAAGACAAATTAAAATCTGAAACTACTGCACAATATAACTTTTAACTGTCCTATTAAAACTTTACTAATACCTTAATTATAAAATCACCATAACATTCCACATTTGTTTATCAAGAAAGTAAAAAAATCTTTTACAAGAATGGTAAAATTGGTCAGGTAACCCAACCATTATTGTTTCTTTTTAAAAAATGTTTGTAGAGTCGTTAGAGTTGCTCACCTATTATAATTATATCACAGTTCAAATAGGAAAGGCTCAAGTAATAAATAAATTTACTTATGACCAAGAAATTAGTTAATAATTTATTAAAGTTTATGGAGATGTATTCAAAAGGTAGTCATAGTTACCTGAAGGGGTGGAATTTGACAAGACTTCTGGCGGTGTCATGCTACTGGGCCCAGGAATGCTGTTTAAATCTTCCATTTGAACGGGGACATTCAGTTCGGGAAAAGGTGGTTGGCTTCCACAGATAGTGGTTGTGAGCTGATGTTTATGAAGAGCAGATTTCTAAAAACAAAAATATACAATGTGTATGGCATAATAGAAATATTAAATATTCCATTCACTAACCAAAGATAAAATTTTTAAATTCATAATTATCTAAGTGTTTGTATTTGTATAATACACTTTAAGGGGGTATTCTAGTCTAGAATTGTGATTGTGAAACGTTTAGGGTCCAAAAAGTTTGTCTTTTAATTTTTTTAAAAGTTTGATTGCTTGGTACAAAAACACTGTTCGCTAGATCAAATTGGGATTTGACAGGGTTGTTTTGGGTATATCGAAGTGTAAAAATTATGCTCAACATTAGTTCTATCACCAAAATTCGCAGCTGCGCAGATAACTTTGGAAAAAACCGTAAATTGCCTGTTTTTTCTGTTTTTTTCAAGTTCATGTCAAGGATTTAAAAAAAAATTAACAATTTTTTGTAGGAAATTTATTTCAGATTCTGAAACTGCCCTCAGATTCTCTGTATTACTATTGGTTGCTAAGATATCGGCGGTTAAATGCAAAAGGGTCCTCTTTCATTTAAAATTCGATATCCCTGCGAGAAATGGACTTACAGAGGATTAAAAAAAGCAAATTGAAGCTGGATAAAGGGCAATACAACCCATATGATGGTCTAGCTAAAAAAAATTCCCACAATCCTGGAATCGAAAGAAAAAATTTTACAAAATTTCCTGTGGGCCCTATTTATAGGGATTACGTAACAATTTCGACTCCAAAACTAGAATCTTAAAGTTCGAAATGCTTTTTTTAGATTGTCGATCCGGCCATTTTTCACTGAACTGCAGCCTGTTAAAAATCACCAGAAAATTTCGAAATTTTTTATGTACCTTTAATTCTTTTCACTAGTGTATAACAATATCAAAATGCATTTAAAATATTTATTTTTATGTAGCATAATTTATACCTTATATTTCTCTCCTGATTTTGGAATTCTTCCGGGTATTGGCAATCCAGCTTTGTACAACTTTAAAAAGTATTTCTGAACCCTGCTAGCCACCTGATGAGGGGTTCTGTTGCCTAAAAAACAGCAAGCATAAATACAAAGAAAAAAATATAGACAGAAATAATCATACTGTCAACAAATATAAGAATAAATTTATTATTTCAAATGTTTCATACCAAGTGCTTTGGCAATTTTCTGAAAACGTTTCATTTCAACTGGTTCTGGGGGATAAGTATGTAACAATTCTTCTAAACGTTTCTGTTCCTCAGGACTCCATGCTCTAAAAAATTAAAATATTTTATAAAAAATTACTAGTTATTTTTAAGGAAACACATCCATCATTTGTCTATGTTATTTTTCTAGTTAAATATATTTCTTAAAACTAGCTACTGATTCCTAATTGTTTGACTTTAACTTGAACGAAAATTTTTACATTTAAATATAGGTAGGACTGATATAATATTGTTACATTATGCCTTAAAAATATTAAATTACTTGTTGTTATTAGGATTCTTGAATTCGGGTTTTTCTTCAGTTTTTGGAATTGCTTCATTGTATATTTCTGTAAGATCACTTTCAGGCACTTTTATGTTATACTTCTGAAAATCTATAGTTGGGAGCTAAAAAATACAAATTTAATTGAAACAGACTACTGCTTAAATAATAATATCTATGTTTAAAACGATATTTGATATTTTACTATAAACTAAGTAGTTAAATCCATAGATGATCTAGTGTTTAGACAGATGTGTTCTTAGTTTTACAAATCATTTTTTTTTTTGATAAGAGCTGTTCTAATGGAATTTACCAGGAAAATTATCTCCATAATGTTAAAGAATGTTTTTATATGATTTTTTTATAGAACATAGATTTGTATTTCATACTTATAACAAATTTAAGTAAAATTTTTGCTCTATTAATTCAATATTTACTTAAGACCCTGAAAATTGTTTTGCGTCGATTCTCGCGCAGTTTTTTAATTTCCTTGGTTAAATTATATAACAGGTTTAGCAATTCTATTGTAAAAATTTTAGTTACAATTTTAAAAAGTGTAAAATACAAATTTTATACACAATTATGGGATGGGAATTATTCCCATGTGTAAAAAATTTGTACATACTTTCACAACTGTTAAATATCTATTTTTTAAAATAAAAATTGTTAGTAAAAAATACCAGTAGACTATCGCTACAAGTAAAAACGCATATGCATAAAAAGAATATAGTATTACATAATAACTAATTAAGTTACCCTTGGTAATTCAAACATTGGAGGTATACCCAAATCCGAGCCATTTTGTATTTTTTCCAGTGTAGCAAATGGGTCTTTTAGGGCTTCCGCTCTCAATACAGCAACGGTTTTATAATCCTAAAACAAAATTGTTTTATATCTTTCCTAAAAAGGTGACATTTCTAATTATCACTAAACAACAGAAAGTTGTCTCTTCCTAAATACTGAGCTGAAAAAAGCCTAATTTTCTGCTCCTTGCTATAGGATACAAGCAAAGTACTTACTTTCACAAATTTGCAAATATTTATTATTTATTTAGAATTTATTATGGAACAAAAGATGCCCCCAACATACCACTGACTAAAATTCCTCAACTCATTGAATGTAATATATACATACACTGTTACTATTTTTATGATTATTTGAAGACATATTATGTACCTGTTCCCAATAATTATTATTATTATTATTATTAGTGGATTAAGTTAGGCGGCTATAGCCGTTCAAACTTGTATTCTAATTGAGACTGTCATACATGTTTTTAAATGGGTTCACTGTCTCCGCACAAACACAACTGTTCGGTAAATTGTTCCACTTCCTCACTATTCTATTTGATAGAAAGTGTTGACGACAGAGCTTATAAAAACGCTCTTGTTTTAACTTGTATGTATGCCCTCTTAATCTGTCGTTTCTGTTTAACTGGAAAAAGTTTAAGCTGACAGAATAATGCCCATGCAATATTTTAAAGGTCTCTATAAGGTCTCCCGAGTTCGACGCTCTGACAAAGTTGTTAAGTTTAAAACTTTCATTCTTTCCTCATAAGATAAATTACGGATAATTGGACACATTTTGGTGATTCTTCGTTGGGTTTGTTCCAAGGCATGTATATCTTTAACGAAATATGGGTTCCATACTGAGGCTCCGTATTCAAGTATTGGGCGTATATATGTCTTATAAATTCTTTCTAAAAATTCTGGCGAGATGTTCTTAAATGCCCTCTGTACCATGTATGAAATTGTGTTGGCTTTTTAACTATCTTTCCTATATGAAGCTCCCATTTAAGATCATTAGAGATCAAAATCCCTAAATCTTCTTGAGTGGATACTGTTTTTAAGGTGACTTCTCCAAGAGTGTACTCTAAACAAGGATTGTTTAGAGCCTATATGCAATACTGAACACTTTTCTTTTTGAGTTGCAAAGACCATGAGAACACCATTCTTCTATTGTTTTTAAGTCATTTACTAGTACATTGTAGTTTGTTATTGGGTTATTATACAACTTGGAGTCATCAGCATACATGGAGAGAGGAGATGTTATTCCTTTTGCAAGATCACAAATAAAAACATTCAACAGGATTGGTCCCAGAACAGAACCATGTGGCACTCCGCTAGTAACTCTGTATGGACGGGAAAGTTCGCCATTTATTCTGACACGACATGTCCTGTCTGATAAAAAGTCTTGGATCCAATTAAGTAAATTTCCCCTTATACCAAAATGTTCCAATTTTTGAAGCAGCCTTTTGTGAGGTACTTGATCGAAAGCTCGACTAAAATCTAAATAAATATGTCAACTGGCTGGCTTTGATCTTGCAGTTTTGTCAATCGTTTATACATTTTAACAGATTGGACACCGTTGATCTACCTGGTAAAAACCCATGTTGGTTGTCAGTTAAAACGCCATTGTTTAATAAAAAGGTGGTTAATTCATCAGCAACTAGTTTTTCCATTAACTTGAATGGATGTAAGACTTACTTTGCTTCGAATTTATCGCCTTTTTTATAAATAGGAATCACTAAAGACTCTTTCCATTCTTGGGGAATTCTTCCCTCATAAAGAGACGTTTGCATAAGCTTTTGTAACACATCCACGATGGAAGACACATTTTTCAGAAACAGAGGATGTATGTTGTCAGGCCCAGGACTACAATCTGCCTTTAGGTTCTTTATTGCTGTAATGATCTTTTCTTTGTTGATGGTTATGGATGTTAGTGAATTTTGAACTTGGTCTAACGCTTCTAAGATAGGAAAGCCATTTGTGGGTTCCGGCGTATATGTGCTCTCAAAATAATCTACAAACAAATTTGCTACTTCTGTAGGGATTGCTGTTAAGGTGTTGTTCCTGTTTCTAAGTATGGGAGTAGAGACTTTTGAGCTTAATATGCTTTTGATATACTTGTAAAATCGTTTGGTGCTTTTACTTTCTATAAGATTACGTTCATAATTTTCTTTGGCGTTTCGGATTTGATATGAGACAGTATTATAGGTGTTTCTATAAATTTGATAATCATCACTGCCATTGGATCTCTTGTAAATATGCCAGCATTTTCTTTTCCTGTTTATTTGTTTCTGAAGCTCAGTAGTAATCCACGGTTTACTTCTTGAAGTTTTCGCTTTGTATTCAGGAATAAATGAATCGACACATTTGCCAACTTCCCTTGAGAATTGCTTCCATAATTGATTTACTTCAGCAGAAGACCACAGTACATTTTGACCTGACTGATATTATCTGCCCAATACTATTTTTATTGTAGATTAAGGCTAATGTTCTTTCAGATATTCTCCCCATTTTTTTCATTTAATCCTTTTTTTTTATCTTAGAATAGTCCGCTAAGGCTTGAAGCCTAAATACCCTGTTAGGTTAGGTACCTATAAGAATCCTAATAGGTCTATCTGGATCGAAAAATGTCCAGACAAAAATTCTATCATAAATTAACTAATAAATTCTTATAAAAAACATTATGAATTCATTTCCATTTTTCTGATCATAATTCCATGGAAAACTATAGAAAAAACATGAATCTGATATTTTTTTGTTATTCTGTAAGTATCTGGAATTGCTTATTTTAAAAACAATAGTTTATCATAACTTCGAATCAAACATTGTATTTTATTTGGATTTATCAGTCTTTTTCTACAGGGTACTAATGTACTATGGGTGTCTTAATTGAAATAAGAGTTAATTTATTGATAAAACATTTTAAAGTAAAGAAAATATCTCTACAGGCTCAACAGAGCTACTTTCAGATACAGATCTCTACGGGCTTAATTATCTCATTATTGAAAATATTATTTTTTTTAATATAATGTATTGGCAAATAGGCCTACATAATTCATTCTATCATGTGATTACATGCTACACAGAAGAAAATATAGAATTCAAAATAAAAAAAAAATGTTGGTAAAATTGTTACTTGGATCATTAAAATAATCATGTAGCTTACCTTAAGTGCACGTTCCCGCTGAGCATTTAATATGACCAGGGTCTTTAGAACATCGCAATAATCTTGATTACCTTTTAAAGCCAAATGATCACTTTCAAAGTTAAATAGATCGTCCTCGGTATTAAAAAGAGGTGTTAGCTCATCCATAATCGCCTATTTTCCTTTCTTTTAAATTAAAAAATTCGAAATTTTTACCTAAGATTTTTTTTTTTTAATTTCCACACAGGTATGTTAAAGCTAATAGGAATAAAACAAAAAAAGTTTACAATAACAAATTAATTAGTATACAAAAACCAAGATATTCACTAATTAAAAATAAAAACACATTAAAATATGGTTTTTAGGTTAGGTCAGTTCCTTCGTGAATATGTGGTTGCAAAATAATTACTTGAAATATGATCTTCGAACCTTCGACCATACACTACTGGAGGCAGCCTTGCCACTTGGCCGTGGTCAAGGGTAATAAACTTAAGAAGGAGTGCTCGATCCCATTTAAGCCCATATAAGTCAATTTAAATGTCAATTCGGTATTTGTGACGTAATCCGTTTGCCTGTTTGTTTTGTTTACAAGTGGTATAAAGTCTTTATTTTTTTAAATGTTAAACATTACAGTTCTAATTTATAGTAAGTTCGGTAATTGTCTAGAAAGTGGCCGCAACTCCGATTTTAACCAAATTTGGCATACGGGGGTTTTTTGGGGCGCTGATCACGAATCTGAAAAAATATTTGGCGGAAACGTTTCGTTTTCAAGATATCCATCATCAAACTTGGAAATCAAACTAACCTCATTTACACTATATTCCCCCTTCTTTTTGTACAGAATTCTTGATTTTTACACTAAAGTTGCACACAATATTTTATAAACAACTTTTAGAAACTTTTTTATGTTTATTTTACACCCTTTTCTTCATTAAATTTCCAAGTATCACTTTCAAACGGGGCGGCCATGATTCCCTATTGTATACCTGGTTGCGGCGTTTAAAAGGACACAATTAAATGAAAATAGTTATAAAATAAATATAAAAACAAGTTTTTAAAAGGTGTTTATCAACTATTGTGTTTCAATTTAGTGTAAAAATCAAGAATTCTCAAAGAAGGAGGAATAGTGGAAATGAGGTTAGTTTGATTTTAAGGATAATGAATATCTTGAAAACAAACGTCCGCCGTTTTCAGATTCGTGATCAGCACCCATGACCTTGTACCAAATTTGGTCAGATCGAGTTGCATTTATCTGACATATCGTAAGTTCATATCCAAAACAGTTTTTCAAAGTTGAATATTTAACAAAAAATAATAAAATAAATCTACCTTCTGGGCAAAATGGGCAAACGGATGACGTCTAAACATAACCTATATCTGCGGACAAATAGTAAAAATCGAGCACTTCTTGTTAAATTTACCACCCTTGGGCCGTGGTAAGTGGTAACAAACGTGCGAAGGACCAGAGCGTTCCTCTCTAGCTCCGCGTGCTGATACTGGTCTGTTTGTTATTCAGAAATATTTTACCATATTTTACACTTTTTCTACCTACGTAATCCTAAAATACACCTTTCATAAGAGCGCTTACGTAAAAAAGGTGTAAAATAGTATACACTATTTCTGGATAACAAACAGACCTACTGGTGGACCGAAGATCAACCGAAGATGGCATCGGCATGCCGCTTGTAGGTATCTGCTCGAAGAATCTGACGTTATAGTCCACAGTACAGGCCCCCCCTGGCAAGTTTATTACCACATACTTTATAATTCGTGAGGAACTTCGTTTCGACGAGCCTACCACACTTTTCCTCTGCGACTTTTCTCGATTCTCCGCTTTTCAGCTTAAAAAAGCCCTATATTATGGCGATTTCCTAAGGTTCTAAAAAGTCACAACCACAACTTTCTTTTTTAGCTAAAGGTACTGCAAATATTGTTGAAAATGTGAATTTAAACTTGTCCGACAAAAATTTGTCCGACTTTTTCATGTCTACCCCTTGAAACATGCCCAAATGACAGGGTATTGAAAACCGATCACCACATAGGTAATTTTTGGTAAAATTAATTATAAATAATTTATAAAATACCATTTTATGTTTGTCCGACAAATTTCAAGCCGCATTTTTGCAGTCCGACAGCTGGAAATTGAAATTTTGACGGGGTATAAAAATCGTTGACCACAAACCTAATATTCACTTTTTTTTTCTTTTAAATTTATTGTAGAAAATAATGATACACCTGTCCGACAATTTAGTGTCCGCCTTTACCTTCAAAAATAATAAAAACTACATAAACATAATTTTTGCAGTGTTCCGTAACACCTCGTATTAAAACACGGATCCTAGATGAACACCTTTTCATTGGAAATCAGGTTCACAAAAGTTTCTATGGTAACAACAATGCAACATGCACTGTAACTGTCTCGGGTTAAGTACAGGGTAGGTCAAAAAATATAAAAATTGTACAGGAGTAAAGTACCCTTATTTAAATAAATTCAGCAAAAGGTTATAAAGAAAAGTTCAGAATTAAAAGTTATGCCTTAATACCAAATCATGGCCTCCTAAGTTTTTTTTTTTTTTTTGAAAAACCTTTAAAAATTTTCTATTTTTTTTTTTATTTACCTTAAACACTCTCATAATTTATTTTAAATCAAATTAAGTTCGTATAATTTTGTTTCTTTTTAAAAAGGTAAAACATTACTAATGATAAAATGCATATTAAAAAACGCTCTTTTAAACTGCAAAAATTTTATTTTATATATTTATTAAAAAACTGTACAAATTAAAAGACATCATTAAAAAACCTACTAAAATTATCGCGGATACTCATGAAAAAAAAAAACAAATGAGGGTTAAAAGTAAACATTATGACGGTTTGGTAAATATTTTTTTCTACTCCTATATTAGTAAGAACCTAATTACACACCGTCTACTTTATCAGTAAATCTCTAATTACAAACACTATACTGTAAGACCAAACTGTGCGTAAGGCGTTCGTAATATATATATGTCCAGCCAACTAGCAATTAGCCGTTTAATCACAGCCTAGCCTCTTAACTAAACAGCGCCGTTCCTAACGGCCTGAATGATATTAAACCATTAGTCAAACCCAGGGCGAATACTTGGGTCGAGAGTTTTATCATTGCCAACCTTTTTTTCAATTTAGTTCCCTTTTCTGCCCCTTTTGGCCGAAACTCTCCCAAACTTCAGTTGGCGTCGACAAACAACAAATTTGATGGTGTTCCCCAAAGTTTTGAAAAAAAAGTACAATGAAAGAATTTAGTGACAATAATAATTTTTAAGCAATTTAATTTTTAAAAAGGAATTTCTATCGAAAACTTGTTGACCAAAACTAACCACAAATAACCACATCG
>JAHBCN010005899.1:52228-59728 GCA_019359885.1 Listronotus oregonensis | reverse complement strand
AAATACTTTATTGGCAATTATAAATATATGTACAAAAGTTTTACGAATTTTTTAATCTTTTTTTTTTGGGACCAAGGGTTTGCGGATATATTTTTGTCGGAGAATATTTTTTTTTTCTTTAAAAAATACTTTTCTTTCGTGTTTATTTTTGTCCGACATGTGGTAAACGATTTTTATACCCAGCCCAAAATTCCAATTTCTATTGTCGGACTGAAAGAATGCGGCTTGAAATTTGTCAGAAACCATAGGATATTATTTTATAAATCATTAACAATTAATTTTACCAAAAATTACCTATATGGTGATCGGTTTTTAATACCCTGTCATTTGGGTATGTTTCAAGCGGTAGACATGAAAAAGTCGGACAAATTTTTGTAGGATAAGTTTAAATTCACATATTTAATAAAATTTCCAGTAACGTAAGTTAAAAAAAAAGTTGTGGTCGTGACTTTTTAAAACCTTGGGAAATCGCCATAATATAGGGCATTTTCGCGCGGAAAAGCGGAGGAATCGAGAAAAGTCGCAGAGGAAAAGTGTGGTAGACTCGTGGAAACGAACTTCCTCACGAATTATAAAGTATGTGGTAATCAATTTGCCAGGGGGGGCTGTACTGTGGACTATTAACTAAATACTGTTCGGTAAATTCGTTACCGTTACGATAATATAAGACAAATGGCCTCTATGGAAATCGTTTTATTTATACTTCAATTTTATTATTATTTGTTTATTTTGCACAAAATTGTTGATCGCTTACAGTTTACTACCAAGTATTCTTTTTTGAAAATATCTTATTTTTAATATTTACAAATCTATCTTTAAGCAATTTTTTGCTAGCTAACCATATTTACTTGTGCACGGCATAACTAACAGGCAGCAACATCTCTCCCTGGCGGGCGGCGCTTTTTAAATAATTGCTATACAACAGTTTAAAAATTAAAAATATTGATAATATAAATTTAGTTCACATATTACCCAGTGTACACAGATTTAAAATGGTTAAATAAAACTCACATATTGTGTTTATTATTTTAATTGTTCAAAAATATTAAAAACTAAATTACATTAAAATCTCAAAATATGGCAAAAGTTTATAACAACAAAATAATTTATAATACATATATACAGTAAGTAACAAAAATCAGAACACTCGGAAAATTCTTGACAGTCGTTTTGACAATTTCATCTGCATTGCCAAAACAAATTTAGGTACCTAATTGTCTCGAAAGTTGCCTCCTCTCGGATTCTGACCAAATTTGGTATACGGGGGTTTTTTGGGGCGCTGATTACCAATATTAAAAAATATTTTTTCGGCAACGTTTCCTTTTCGAGATACTTATCATCCAAGTTGATAATCAAACTAACCTTATTTACACTATCCCTCCTTTTTGTACACAATTCTTGATTTTTACACTAAGAAGGCACACAATATTTTATAAACACCTTTTAAAAACTTGTTTTTATATTTATTGTACACCTTTTTTCATTTATTTGCAAACCTCCACTTTCACACAACGCAATCATGTATACACTAGGGATTTTATAAGCAAAGATGGCCGCTGCCTTTGAACGAAAGTTCGCAATTTAAAGAAAAAAAAAATGTTAGATAAATAAAAAATACAAGGTTTTAAAGGTGTTTATAAAATATCGTTCCACTTTTATGTAAAAATCCAGAATTGGACAAGAAGGAAGAATAAGTGAAAATAAGGTTAGTTTTTTTCAATTTGATGTATCTCAAACGAAACCGAAAAAAATTTTTTTAGGGAATCGGGGCCAAAACCCCATAAATATGGTCAAGGAGGGAGGCAACTTCCGAACAATTACCCAAATTTCCGTTAGAATTTCCAAAAATAAAAAAAAATAAATTCGGCATATCTTTAATTATTTTTTTAGTGCTCTACCTTTGGTACATATCATAACTCTATAACCAAAAAGAAATACATAAAAAATACTGCATGACTCTATACTCAACTCAACTGACGCTCTAAGCATAGATTCTTTTTTCCCCTGCGGACGTATTTTTATCTCACTCGTCATGTACTCTTCAAATGGGATGTTCCAACGGCAGGATTTATCAGCCACCAAGACCGGAAAAGTGAAGGCACATAGTCATTTTTATCAATGAAATGACATGCCATGCCATCAGTCAAAAATATTTGAAGATACAGTTAGGAGTACATGTTCATATATTTTTGTAAGTTTTCGTGTTTAAATATATGTATATTATACATGTACGAGTATATGCAACCTGAGAACAATTGCTTCTCCATATCTAATAGAATGTCTGTGAATTGTACAAAACGTAAAGATCGCTTACTTTTTTTGATTATAGTATTATTGTTATAAACCAGTTAATTTAACATATACATAGGTTATTGAGGTATCTTTTGGGTTTTTCATAAATCTGAGAAATGTGCTTCATCAATGTGTAAATGTGTAACAAAAGATAATTTTCTTAAGATACGGGTTTCAATCCCAATTTTTAAAATTGGTAAAAATATAATAAAAAAATGCATGCATGTATCATAGGCCCCACGCCGAGGCTTTGGGGGCTAAGAGAAAACGCTATTCCCCACTTTGACTTCCCGGTATGGCATCCCTAAAGTGTAGCTTTTAGGAGGGGTGAATTTTCAAACGTGTAAGTGATATCCATGCCCTTGGATCATAGGCCCCACTTTGATTATTGATTTATGTCGTCAAGAAGGTCGCCAAGTCCGGAAACCCCAAAAGCCATACCAATATGGCGTCACCTAGTCCGCCATACTGACCAAAAGGGTTTAATTTTTCACTGTAGACATGACCATTTCCCCCACGCCTGTTGTTTCGTGATCTTTGTTAACAATGAACTGAAAAACAAAAATTCAAAACCCATACCTCTGGGCCCAAGTGACCGCCATAATGGGACAAACATGTCATTTTAGCAATGAACGCCCCATTATGGCGGCCCTTTTGATGCGCCAGAGGTATGCGTTTTGAATTATTTTTCTACAGTTCATTGTGCTTCAAAACGGCCCTGGCATAATTCCATGTCTACAGGGGAAAAAAATTAAACCCCCGGTCAGTATGGCGGAAACCAAGTGACCCTTTGTATGGGTTCGGGGAAACTGGCCTTCTTGACGACATAAACAATGTAAGTGAGGCCTATAAGGCTGGTTTACTTACGTTTAAAATTCACCCTCTAAAATTTTAAAGGGTGTCCTAAAAATTAAAGTGGAAAATAACGATGTCTGTCAGCCCCCAAAGCCTCGGCGTGGGGCCTATGATACATGCAATAACCCTCTCGGCTCCAGGTCTAATAGAACACTAGTCTGCAGATACAAGTGAGGACATTAAAATGTTCTGTGGATTCTGTTCATTTAGGAGTATTAATTCACTTAGTTGTTGTTAAAGGTCATCATCATACATACAGAAGGATGACGCCACCATGTATCTTTTGACCGAACGGGGTCATCCAAATATTTATTAAACACTCTCCGGCACAAAATTCCGCCTGCTCAAATTTTTGTTTAAATTTTGACGGTTTATAACTTTTTTTATATTCGGATTTTCAAGATGTTTACATCAATTTATACTGCTAATCGTCAGAAATGCTCCCTCAAAGCTATTTAAATTTAACTAACGTGACGTCAAACTTATTTTTATCTACTTATAAAAAATATTTGCCATACAAATTTTTCCACTCTTACTTGCTAAACTTTGAGCACATATCTGGCTTTTTTTTAACCTTTACTCGTCAGTTTATATTAAAACAACAAAACAATACAATTCAATGCAAAGTCAGCTACTTGCCACTTCTACAATTTCGTTCAGTGCCTTTTGAATTGTGCCTTTATGACCCGGTATGTCTCGAAGAAAGATTAAGAATTCTACAACTTGCTTCAGGAAATCATTAAAAGTTTCAGAATCGTCCACTATGTCATCTAAGGAAAAGAAAAAAATCTTCAAAATGACAGAATTTACAAAATAAATGTGGTAAACTATCAATAAAAATACGTCAACATAAGCATAATCTTCAAATGTTAATTCTTCACAGTTAGTTAGAAGTCCCCACCGTGAATCAGAATTTGTAATTTTTGGCTCCGATTACTGATCTACGTTTTCAATTTTGTTAAACCCGCGTCTAGGCATAATAAACACTGGGAAAATTTTCAAATTATCCAGAGATTCAAATTAACGAGTATCAAATTATCGAGAGTCGACTGTAGATCTAGTCTTGATGTTAAACTTAGAATGATTATATCTTACCTTTATGCTTTATTAAAAATGAATGGATACCATCTATAGTTTTTCTTGATTGTTTCAACAATATTTCTCTAAAAACAGTTCCCCAGTACTTTTGAAACCTAAAAAAAAACAATAAACTATATAATAAAAAAGTAATGGTTAAGAATTATTTAAATATTTTTTTCAAAAGGATTTTTTTCTCTAAAAATGGTAGTATTTTTAAAAAGAACACATGTGAATTTCCCCCTACATATTTACAGCTGATCAAAGTTAATATCTCTTATTATTTATTAGAAAAAAAAAATCAATTTTTTGGCAATGAAATTTTTTTTTTTAAAAGTAGCCCAAAAAAATAAATTCATAAAAGATTGTTAAAAGTGTATCAGAAGCCGTCTGCTTCAATTAGAACAGTAGAAAGTCGAGTTGTTAAACTGAAATGTGATTGTACAACTCTTGATGACGTTCCCCATAAAGGACGGCATTTTTCAAATTGTAGCAAAAATATAGGAAATGCTTTTGGAAAATCGTCGATTCGATAAAGATTAAGGAGAAGCCCTAAAGATTTCATTAGGCAGTGTGAGCAATATTGTTTGTGAAGTTTTGGGTTTCAGAAAGCTGTGTACATAATAGTTGCCGTATTCTGCTAACAATAGAAAAAAAAAACATGAATGTGACTTTTTAAAGTAATATCTGGAGCATTTTAGAAGGGTTTTAAATGGCTGGGGCCGTTTTTTTATCGCTATGAAAAATTTTTTAGGTCTATCACCTTATCCCAAATAAAAAAAAGGAGGCTTATGGTGGTGTGAATCAAAAAAGGCCCCCCGAAGAGATGTAGGTTTCAGAAATCGGCCAAAGGTGCAAAGGGGTGGTTTTTGGAATGCAAAAATAATTTTAAATTTTTTTTAAATATATATATATATATATATATATATATATATATATATATATATATATATATATATATATATATATATATATATATGTATATATATATATATATATATATATAATATAATATAAATAAATTTTTTGTTGCCACCCCGGGTTTTTTGCAAGTACAAATACTAAGATTCTCCGTTATTAACATTCTTCCCCCTATTTGAAAAACATTGAACGATTGAAAAGGGGAATTTTTCCCCGGGTGGGTTTAAAAAAAAAATAATTCTTTAAAACAATGAAAATACTATTTCTTAATTGCACACATCAAGGTTTAATTTTTAAGCATAAAGGTGGGCATGGTATCTATTTTTGGGGTTTACGAATATCTAGACTTAAACAGCCTAGTGGATTACAGCCATAACTACCTAAACATCATAAGTAAAATTTCCCCCCAAAATTTAAACTCCTTATTGTAAAGCTAGTTGATACCATACCCTTCTAAATTCCATGAAAAATACCTTTTAATACATTCAAACCCTCGACCACGGCGGGGTTTTCAGCATATCCTTTTTTCCCCACGCATCCCTCGCCTCCTTACAGCAATCACAGATGATCGAAGACCACAATGTTACTAGCTTGGGGGGAACTTACAAAATTTCTCCCTTGCACAGAATTTTTTTTAATCTATCCAAGATTTCTTGGGGGGTACAAGTTTCTATGTTGTTCACTAATGCCTTCCCCCTGAGGTTTTTTGTCACTGGTAAGGAGAATCAAAAATAGATATAAGTTTTTGTATTTGTAGAATGTAAAAAAGGGGGTTGGTTAAAAACCCGAGTTTAAATAACAAAATAAAAAATATATATATTTTTTTATTAACAAATAATGAAAACATAAAGGGTTTTCCCTATTTTCATATTTTTTTAAAAGCTTGCATACAACAGCCCCAATCTTATCATCCGGTGACTTTATATCTTTTTGCTGACTTTTTAATTCCCCAAACCATTGTCCTTAAAATAAATAATTATTATTTTTTTTCTATATTTATAAAGCCCCTAAATCCCCAATCCCTGGCCAAACAGGGGGAAACACCATTTGCCCAGATGTTATGTTCATAACCAAACTATGGTTACAATTACGGCCGAGTGATGATCGCGTTTTAAATTGAGCAATTGTTAAAAATTTAAAAACGGTTTTTTAATGTTTAACAAAACGTCATTATCACTGTTATAATAATTTTAGTAGGCAACCTGTCACAATCTGACATTTTGTTAAACATTTAAACCAAAAAATTTTTTGAAATTTGGGAAAGTTAGCAAACCCCAAAAAAAAATTTTTTTTGAAAAAAAAAAAAACTACATAAAAATGACAGCTTAAGTGCCGCGATACGTAACGGATTTTTAATGTAAAAGGGGGGCGTTGACATTTTTTTAAAGGTTTTTTTTACCATAATTTTAATCCTCGCGTCAAATTGCTTTTTTATAGCATCAACTTTTATTTTTAGTTTAGAATTTATAACTTAATTTTTAAATTTTGGTGAATTTTTCAGGTGTAATAATAAGTTATTATGACTTTTTTTGCTCTCTTTTGGGGGGAAAATCATCGTAATTTGCACTTCTGTGGGGAAATTTTTAAAATACTTCCATGAAATTTATAAAAACGTCATAAAAGTAAAAACTATCAAATTTCCAAGTTTTTAAAGCAAAATTTCTTAAAATTTAGTTTAATTTTTATTTTAATTTCATCTTGACAACGGTGGCCACTTGGCACCGAAACGTGTTATATCTTGATTTTAGGTTTTTTTGGGGGGTTTTCCTTTTTTTTTTTGTTATACCCCGGAACCTGGAGGGGCAGGTTCCTAACCCCTAAAACATTTGTTTGGGGGAAAAACTTTTTTAAAAAGGGTTGTTTTTATATTAATAAAAACACTGATGTTTAATGATGTTTGGCACAGATGTCATTTTATGAGGTTACATCACTTTTTATCATGTAACATCCCAAATGTGGTTTAAATATCTTCAGTACTTGAAAGTATAAGAGGGGGCACAGAAAGACTTAAACCCTTAAATTAACAACCTTGGGATCCAAAAGGTCAGGGGGGGGTTTTAAATTTAGTCCTACAAAAAACCTCCCCTTTCATGTGATATTAATTTCTTACACCAACCCAATTTCAGTTATGTGGACAGGTCGGGGTTAATGGGGGTGTCAACTTTTAAAAAAAACTTTAAGGTGGTATAACACAAGGTGCTTTCGGATAATATCATAACTTCTTTATCATTAAAACCTTAAAAAAACTTAAATTTTTTCTCAAATAATCAATTTAAAGTTACTTTATGGTGTTTGATAAAATTTTTCATCAACTCCGGTGGACAAATGGGAAGAACAACCCCAGAGCCAGGAACA
>JAHBCN010005899.1:0-52211 GCA_019359885.1 Listronotus oregonensis | reverse complement strand
AAACCAAAAAATAAAAAAAATTACATTCCACCATCCGAAAAAATCTACTTACAACATATATATATATATATATATATATATATATATATATATATATATATATATATATATATATATATATATATATATAAATTAAATTTTTTTTTGGGAATTTTTTGAAATTAACCAACAATACTTTCTTTCCCTACATGGGGTTTTTTCAAAAGATTTTTTTTTGTATTTTCATGATTTTTAAAATAAAATAAATAAAAAAATAAAAAAAAAAAAAAATCTTTTGAAAAAGCCCCCCCTTGGGGGGAAATAAATATTGTTGGTTTTAAAGAAAAAAAAAACAATCAATTTTAATTAGAATAAAGGGTTTTTTAAAAATTTTTTTAAAAAAAAAATATATATATATATATATAATAACCCGCTTTTTAAGCCGATTAAATTTTAATATATTTAAAATTTTCTAAGGTTTTAAAAAATATGTATTACCCCATGTTTTTCTGCTAAATAAATTTCATCATAATTTTTTAAAGAAACATGCAATATCATTATATCCTGTAATAATTCCCAAAAAAAAATGAAGAAGGCCTTTTTTTATTACAAAAATACAGTTTGTGTGTATCAATCTGGCAACATTCAGCTGCATATTACTTCAGGATTAAACCCAAAGAACTGTATAATAAACGGCAAGAAAATGTTCAACCATCTTCTCCGCAAATAAGAAAATTCCTACCTTAAAGAGCTTTAAAAAAGATAAAAAATCTGACTTGGGGGCCCTTTATGCACTGAACAAGTACTAGTAGTTTTTTTAAATTAATTTTTTTTATTGCTTTTTTTTATTTTAATTTTTTTTATTAAATTTTTGGGGGTTTAAATGTTTTAAAATTTTTTTATATTTTTTTTTAAACCCAGTAATTTTTTTTTTAACTAAGTATTTTTAAGTTATTTTAACCGACTTTAGTGGATATTAAGTATTTAGATTTTAATGTCTGATTTATTCAACCATCTTTGTTAACGAGATGACATTTTTAAACAATTAAGCATAATTTGATTTGATTTTCCCATGTAAATTGCGTTAAAGTTATGTACCATTTGTATTTCAGTTGGGGGGTCCAGAAGAGATGGAATCGCCTGAGCAAATTCTGGCTGATTGTGCAGAAAAATTTGCTACCCCTGTTATATATGGAACCAATTTTTTCCCCGCTTAAAAAATATTTTCAAGCTGGTGGTAATCCTTTTCAAGTTATAGAGGAGCTGTCTATTAATTTACTGCTGTTGCTCAGATGGCAAATTTGATTGCTGAATGGCTTATTATTGGAGGTAAATACAATTAAATTATTAACATACTGCACTTTTCAAAAGTTGATTATTTTTACATATTGTAAAAAAATTCCTTTTAAAAAACTTGAAAAAGGTAAAAAACCCATGATGCTCCAATTTTTAAATTTTTAAAAAAAAATTTTTTTTTTAATTCCATACCTTTAAAGAAAAACTAGAAGCTTTATAAGACCGTTCTTATGTCTATCCATCTATTTTGTTTTTAAATTTTTGGGGGTTTGATTATAAAGGTATAATTTAAAATGTGAAAAAAAAACACTGTTACTTCCTAATCATCTGGGTTCTTAAAGCTTAAATGTCAATATTATTGGGGTTAGTAGGTAGTAATGGATAACAGAAAAACTGTCATTTTTTGCATCAGTGAAGCAAGGTTAAGTATATAAAAAACACATTTTACTTCTCTTGTAGGAGTCAAAGTACAAGATGTGCAAGCCATGGTCGAAAACCCCTTAAAAAAGATTCTCAAAACATTTGATCCCAAAAAAACAGATACTATTTTCACAGAAGAAGGAGGCTCCGGCATGGTTAACACAATTAATAGAGCATCCGACATAGGTCTTTGATATATAGACTTGCGGAAGAGTATCCTGATTGTTTAAATTTTAATTTTACAATTAAAGTAAGTTTAAATAAAAAATATTTTTGATGTTTTTAAGTTATAATATATAAATATAGAATTAGTATTATTATCAAGATAGATTGTAATATTAGATTAAAAAGCAATGTACAGATTTCCATATTTACATCCTATCCATTAGTATTTGTCCTAAATAGTGGAGTGACTTATGCCTAATTACACACAAATTTTCAGGTTAAACATCACATTGTCATTACTCTTTTTAAAAACTGATAGGTAGATTTTATTTAGAATCTTTTTTTATGTAAAACTTGGAGGCAAATAATTTTTTTATTGAAATATTACATACAAATTTGGCTCTCCTATGAATAATAATTTCAAAGACTGCTTTCTTTGACAATATTGTCTAAGATGGCTGTGCTTGACATTAGTTGTAACACATGTACCCATTGTGTTGACCTTACTGCTTTTATATTGATTGTTATTGGTCAGTTAAAGGACCTATAAATAGAAAGGCTTATTTATAAATATATAGATCTCAGAGTGTAACAAAAAGAAACAGAACACCATAATTTTTAGCTTATTTCCGACGCTGGTTTCCAAGGAGAAATTACAAGTATATCAACAGCTGCACAACAGTTAGAAGTATTTTCAAGAGTCCTCAAAACTTCGATAACAAGTTTTTTAACTAACCCTGATGAATGGCAAAGCACCAGTAGAGAGTGTGCAGTAAGTAAAAATTAAAGCTTCTAACACATGTAGCTGCAATTATTATAACATCCAACTAACTAGAACAAAAAGGGTTTTTGTATTAATTTTTTTATCATTTTTAAGCAAAAATACCTCAAAATTGGGTAACTTACGTGAAATGGTCAGTTACATTATATTTAGTAAATTTTTTGGTATTTTTTTACTGCCAGCTTGTATTTTTTCAAATTATAGCAATATTTTTACTTACGTTTATTATAGTACCAAAGACAATTTAATCTCATATTACCAAAAGTTGTATGAAAATCATCATCAATATCACACATACAAAATCTGTAAAACGACCCTGAGATTAACTGAAAAGAAATTATCTTTATTTTTTTAGAAAATGGTATGCCATGGACAGCATACATATGTGTATAGCCAACTTGTCATACATATTTTAGGCAGGGAACTTAAAGGAGGCTCAAGCATGAAAAGATTGTCACAAGAAATTACCAAATGTGCCCAGAAAAAGTAAAAAATATTAAATATATTTAGTGATTAATAGAAAAATTTATAAATTTAATATATATTTTTAGTGGAAATGATATTACTCCAATAACAATGGCTCTTAATGGTGCCTCGGCCTATCCACAAGCTTGTCAGGCATTAACTGCTATGTTATCAAAAAATACATTAAATCCCGCTGATATTACAGTTTTATATAGAAACTATAATGCCCCAGATCCTCCTCCACTTGATTTAATTCGAACACCACAATTTTTAGGTAAGCAATATTTAAATTTCTTATTTAGATTATTATAGTTCTGCAAAAAATATTTTATTCTAAATATTTAACTTTGAACTCATTATTTTGCTTTTAGAACTTTTAGTTGATGCTCTGTTTAAACCTGGAGTTAAACTTAATCCAGATCACAAACCAAAATACATACATTTACTGGCCTATGCAGCTAGTGTTAGTGAGGTACAGCCAAAAAAAGGTTTGTATATAAAATAGAATAAAGTATTCTTGTTTTGTACATTTGCGTTCAAAAATTCCAAATATTCTTATTTTGTAAACAAAATTAATTATTTCAGTTTTCAACATCTCGTTTTGTACACCAAAAACTGAGGTAAGTTTATGTCTTTGATAGTTCTTTAAATATTGTAAAATGAATAAAAACTAATTTTATAACTAAATATCAAAATATTTATTGCTCACATATAAGATGTGGAAATATAAAATATTTATTTGGATAATAGTCAATTAAAATAATTCAATAATAATATATGTTTTAATTATCTGCCTAAACGGAAAGTTTACTACCCACAAGTTTTTAGGTTTAGGTTTAAAGTAAGTGGACTTTTTATGCCCTCCACAGCGACCGCTCGGTCTATTGTGGCTTACACCTTTTTATATTTCTCCCAACAGAATCAGACTTCTAATGATTCCGATATCAAACTGGAAGAGAGCTCTTTCATCTCCCTTTACTTGTGCCGCTACCGGACACGAGCACAATATGTGTTCTGGTGTCCCTGTCCCCTGGAAAGTATGACGGCAGACGATTAGATCCGTCATGCCCTCCTCTCCCGGTATAGTGACGTGGGTAGCTACCTGTTACAGGAACCAGATGTACCTTCTGAGGCCGTATCTCCGGCCTTTCCGTATAAAAACGGTTCTATCCACTTTCTGTTTAAAGCCAGGAAATCCTTTTAACTATAAAAGCGGTTCTGTCCGCCTTCTGTTTGGATTCAGGGATCCCTTCCTGAGCACCTGCTTGTTCGGGATAGATTAGCCCTTCGCCATGAAACAGGCGCCTGTGACTTCAGGGGCACCTTTCGAAACGGTTTCACCCGTTTTGGTCGGCGCACCCTTGTCTGCTTGTGATCTTTGTCACTTTTTTCCGTTGAAAGCGGTGTGTCCGCTTTCTGTTTGGAGCTAGGGAAGTAATAGTCCGCCACGGCAGAGCCCCGCATTACCGCAGTAAGGCTAGATACTTCGAGGGGTCGCACCGTTGGAGACACCTGTTTAAGGCACAGGTCATTCACTCATCAGCACGGTATGTTAACACCTTGAGTTAAGCCGGGTTCGTCTTAGCTTCGGATCCCGTCCCATATGCTAGCGGCTGGAGTTGCCGATAACCGGGAACTCCAGCGCATGGTACAAAAGATCCTACTGGGCCCAACCACGACATCGACGTGCGCACAGCGGTGGGATCCCTACATAGAAGTTATTAACAACATTTTAATATGGTATTTATTTGGTTGATTATTTGGATCGTTACAATGGTCGGTGTACGAATGGAGAAGCATAAAATTAATTAAATAATTCAGTGTACAAAACGAGAATATTTCAGGTAAATTTCTGAAGTGCACGAAGCTAGAAAATACGAATAGAATATAAATAATGTCGTTTATAAGACACAAAATATTTTAATATTTGCAATATGTAATATATTTTTAATGATTGTTATTATACAAAATATGGCTATAGGAATGAAGTTATACTACTGAATTTAATTCAACACAAAATTCTAATAAACGAATTTTTGTCTTATCTAGTCATTTAGATAATATCTAATTTATGATTTAAAAATTCTTGTTAATCACTTAAACGCAAAAAAAGATGATTTTTTTTTAATACTTATATACGATTTGTTAACTACAACCCAAACTCAACAAAACATATTTTAAAGTTAAATGTATTTTAGGACAAAAAAGGGTATGTAACAAGGATGAACTTCAGCCAACAATAAGAGCGATAGAGACTGTGCATAATATATGTAATGGCAACAAAGGTAGCAGTGAGCTTATGGCAGAATTGGCTACTATTTATCAATCCTTAAGGTTAGTAGCGGCGGATTCATAAATTCAGCTGAACCGCAGAACAACGAATCTTTAAATAAGTAGACACTAAATTACAACAGCTGTTATAAAGTCGGAATTATACCCATTTGTAGTTATGTCATCCCGGTGAGAAAAAACGTATGGCGTAAATATATAATTAGATATTTTTGTTAATCAAAGAAAATTTACTATCGCGTTCAGAACTTAATGGTCTGTTATGTTTTTTATATGTTCAGAAATTAACAAATGATGATTGAGCAATATATTATAATTTTTACAATCGTCTATACACTTTCAATCTCAAAAAATAAAACTAATTTTGTATTATTTCTTTATTAACAAACTTAATAACAATTATTAACTAGGACGAGTTTATATGTACCATGATATATATCCTCAAACCCTGCTTTCGACAGACGTTCCGACTATATCACAGATAATTTTTGGTCCTTTTAATCGTGACGACCTTATTTTTATTAATCAGGCGAACAGCAAAGTAAACTAAAGTAAATGTACAGTAAAGTAATCTTTATTCATCATTCAAGCTATTACAAATAGGAAATATGTATTATAATTATGGATATCAGAGTTCCTTTAAATTTCAGCTTCATTTTGTATCACATAAATTATAAGCAAGTATATATAGAGCCCGGTGGAAGACCATAATATATACATCTATCAAGTAAGTTTTGGTATAGTGTGATTTTAAGAATGTTTGAGAAACAAGTATGTCATCCCCGGTGAAAAAACGAAAAGGGGTAAATATATAATTAGATATTTTTGTTAAAAAAAAAAATTTTTCTATCGCGTTCAGAACTTAATGGTCGGGTTTTGTTTTTTTATGTTCAGAAATTAACAAATGATGATTGAGCAATATATTAAAATTTTTTTCAATCGTCTATACACTTTCAATCCCCCAAAAAAAAAACTAATTTTGTATTATTTCTTTATTAACAAACTTAATAACAATTTTTAACTAGGACATTTTTATGTATCTGATATATATCCTCAAACCCTGCTTTCGACAGACGTTCCGACTATATCACAGATAATTTTTGGTCCTTTTAATCGTGACGACCTTATTTTTATTAATCAGGCGAACAGCAAAGTAAACTAAAGTAAATGTACAGTAAAGTAATCTTTATTCATCATTCAAGCTATTACAAATAGGAAATATGTATTATAATTATGGATATCGGGGTTCCTTTAAATTTAGCTTCATTTTTTTATCAAAAATTATAAGCGGGGATATATAAAAAGGGGGAAGACCATAATATTTAATATCCAAAAAGTTTTTTATTTTTTTAAGAATGTTTGAGCAGCAGTGTTAGCTTTGCCGCGCGCACCGGTTTGTTATCCACTATCCGCGGCAACTATAACGAAAAATCGCGCGCGATAGCCACGCTAAATGGATACATACCTTTAGAGTTTCAACATGATGAACTTTTTTCTGTCTGCTAGAAGAACGAAACAACTATTCTTGTATGTTAAATTTAAATTAATTTAAAAAAATACATTTAGATACAAATACGTGTAACATCCACGAACGTAACTGGAAACTGTGTAATTTCTTTTTGAAACTATAAAACTAGCAAGTTATCTAGATGCACGGTAGTGCGCCAGGGCAAGTTCCGGCCTGGCGCACGCAGTGTGTATATTACACGAAATATATCAGCGTGTTACCCCCTTATCATAACTTTTTTATCCTTTCTTGTAAAGGTATCAGATTTGGAACATAAATTCACATATTATGTGTTCCTATTACACTTGAAAAAATTGAGAAAGTTATGTCTAGCAGTTTCTGAGATATTCAGTTTTGAAAAGCGCCCATTTTACAACTGACTGACTGACTTATTTTATTGACTTATTAAAATTAAAGCGCACTTTCCGAGGAAGTAGAAACTTGAAATTTGGTATGTAAATGGGTTTTAGGAAGGGAAAGGAAAAATTCTGGATACTGCACATTTTTACTCAGAGACTCTGAAACAGCGGCGGTAATATCGTATATTTAGGAGGTATTTTAGATGTTTGAATTCTGATTGAACCTGAGTTTCTGAGGTCATAATTGTCTTAGAATTTTAAATGTAGGCAGGATTTTATTTCATTTACTATACTTAGAAAAAGGAAGAGAGATTCCAGCAAAAATACTTATAAAAAATAAGGGCCTATCCAATAATCTCGGCTTCTTAAAGTACTGAGATCTAAAATTAAACCAAGTTTTATCCACAATTTTATTCTTAATAAATTACATACCTTCTCGTCTCTAGAATACATAACTGTGTACCCACCTACTGGGCTCACAAACGCTGTGGGACACCAAATGAAGGAACAGTCATCTGTATAGATGGCTCAAGAAAAGGAGGCTGCACAGGCTTCAGTTTCTATGTGGAAAGAACGAACTACAACTTCTATGGAACAATGAGAGAATATGCAACCATATATCAGGCCAAAGTTATAGCAATAGCCAAAGCCATAGAATACTGCCTTGATAGAAAATACAGGGGAAAGAAAACCAATGCAGCGATCAGGGGAAACAAACGTGCACAGATCCGATTTAAAAAGTGGGAAAAATTAATGAACTAATGCGAACCGCCACAGTCACCTTGCAATGGGTCCCTGAAAACAAAGAAATTCCGGGAAATGAATTGGCTGACAAACTCGCCAATATGGGAGCTGAAGACACTGGACCTGTATATACCATGGGAATCTCATATAACACGGATATCACAGAGATAGCAACATGGATAGAGAAATGGTTCGACAAGAACTGGAAAAAGACAAAAGCCAGACAGTCAAATGCTATTATTGGGGAAGACCTATGGGAGGACCTAGTGATGAGTACAATGGACTTCATTAGGGTCATTGTAGAAACAGACACTACCTTAACAAGATAGGAAAAAGTGAGACAGGTATATATAGATAGTGTGGAGAGGGAAGAGAAGGAGAAGGTGCCATACATATACTTAGAGATTGCCCAGCACTAGGGCATATCAGAGGGAAATGTCTAGGAATCGCTGGACCTAATTGACATAAAATACCTACTATTAACAGGACTTTCATCACTAGTGAGAAAACTGGGGCTTTAGTAAACAAAATGCTATCGCCAGATTAGTGCAAAAGGTATGCACATACAAGGGACAGGACAGGGTTCTGGAACTTGTGTATGCTTAAGGGTTGGTGTAGAGCATAATGGGCTTAGGCCTCAGTGCTCAGGGCCCCAGCCCCAACCACAACTAACCACAACTCACCACGTCTTCGATACGTACATACATACCTACCTATTATGTGCATTGAACTTTTATTTTCTATATATTTTTGTACATTTTTCCAATTTTTAAACAATAGTTACTGTTTCGCCCAACTTGTAACGATTTTCACGTGCGCCTATTGATCGTATTACAATACTTTTGATTGATTTTAAATAACTCATATTTAAAAAATGGAAACGCATTTAAGTAAATTTTTATTTATATCTTTACAGATTTCCAGTCGTGTCATTAGGTGTCATTCGTTGGGTCGAATGCACTGTCACCGAACCAAGTTATTTTAAATTATCTACCGAACACACTCCGATCCATTTAGCCCTCTTGGATGAAGTCGTCACTTGTCACACTTTGTTGCATAATCAAGTTTTGGACTTACTTATTCGACTGTTTGAGTCTAAGCAGGATGAATTAGAAATTTTAGTGCAGGTATATATGGGACGTTTCGCGTCAACCATATTACCAACGTATACAAAATTTGAGTAGATGGATTTTTATGATCGAGGCATCAAAATATTCGTCTGGACATAAACTTTTGAAAAAAGTATGGTATTTTTTGAAATTCAATATGGCGCATCAAATATGGCAGTTACAAACCAGCATTCCAGGTTAAATTGGAGAAAAAGCTTACTTAAATTGCTGTTTCTTCTTAAAATATACATTCTAATTACTTTTAAGATAAGGTGGGGATCACCGATACACCAACATACCAATATTTCTTCTTTTTTTCTAAGAGCCATCTTGATTTACTACCGGAGGCCGCGCAGCCTCTTGGCCTTTTTGTGCCCAAACTCCCATTATTTTTTTTACCAACCTACCCATTAGTCTTATTCCTTCTACAAGTCTGTATAACCCCGAGAGTGGTTGGTGATATATATTTTTTTGGGGCTCATTTTCGGTTACCACTACCATAAAAAATGGCGGATACTACTCCTTCCGTGACCATGGCATTGTAAATGTGGTCGGACCTGTGCAAAAATAATTATTGATTGGTTTTTGGGGACGCTAATCAAAAACATAAGGTCAAAATTGGAAAATATTAAAATGCAAGATGGCGGATTCAAAATGGTGGACCCATTTTCTAGTTAAAACATCTTTTTTTATCAAACTTGTGAGTCGGATTGTTTTTGGAGTTTGATTCTGACTTTTGACTAATAATTTTGATTTAAAAAGTATGATAAACGAAACTTTATTCAGGAAACGTGTCAACCAATTTAAATTCACATCGTTTTTAATTAGATTATGATTTATTTTGATTTTAGTTTCGTAATTAGCGACCCCAAAAACCACCGACTTATGATTTTGATATAAAAAACATGGCAAAAAAACATTTAGCCCTAAAGTAGATCCTTCATATGGGATTCGCCATTTTAAATATCGAAATTTCCTATTTTGGACTTCATGTTTGTCATCAGCGGCCCCAAAAACTCTTCAATGACTCTTTTGGCACAAGTCCGACCACATTTACGATGCGATGGTTAAGGAAGGGGTAATATCCGCCATATTAAATCCGCCTTTCCTTTGGGGTAATACTTAATGTCGGTTTAGCACAAGGAAGTTTAAAGGTGTATGGAAGCCCAATGGTATGGCCCATTCGATCAAAAAATGTCCAGCCCAGTATGAAAATAACTGTCAGAGTTGGCCCCGCCGATTTTGCGCAATAACGAAATTCCACGAAATAATTTAATGTGTTGCCTACTTACACACTGATAAATCAGGGGTAGTTAGGCAACACATTATACTTTTTGGAGCCGTATTAGTTTCGATTGTTTTGCTTTGTGTGATTATATTTTGTGGTTACAGAAGTTTTTTGGATTGATAAAAACCTTCTTATTTTAGGGATTAGTGTTTATTAAATTGTGACTATAATTTTGTGTTTATTGTTTGTTACTTATAATATCGTAACAAAATGACTAGAGGTTGTATGGTTTTGTCTTGCAAATCTAAGGTAACATACCCGGCATCTTTTACTTAGGTAAGTATTTCTTATATTAAATTAGGTGCTTCTTATGAGACGTAACGTTAGGTAACCGAATAAATACTAATATATCAATTATAAATTATAGAAAATTTCATAGGAAATAGCAGTGAGAAAAGTAAGGCAATCTTAACTATCTTTTAAATGATTTCCACAATGTTTGTGTATTTCTGTGGATTATTAAAAAGAAATAAAGTTTACATTTAGGTACTTTTATTTCATTTATGGCCATTTGCAAAACAGTGTTTAAACCAGGATTAACTTAAGCGTTGTTTCGACTGTGACAAATATGACATGATATTTTTCACATTCTTAACACTGATTAAATTAATCCAGGTTTAATCACAGCGGTGGAAATGACAATTAATAATTTAGTACATTCTTTTAAAGGATCAAAATTATTAATTACTGGGCAGACCAGGCAAATTTTAATATATACAGGTCCCTCTAATTGAATAAAGAAAGTACAATTTTATGTTAAAGTTCCTTTTGCTTTTCTGTATTTGTTTAAAAAGAAATTAGATTTTGGTTTCTTAAACTTACATTATCAACTTTTAAGCTCGACATACTGTAGACACATAATATTTAACGGTTACTGTTACAAGGATACCTAGGTACCAAAGGTTACAACATTTTTTACCACTGTTATTCGTCTCATGAATGTTTGTTATTAGTGAAAGTATATGCCTAAAAGCAGTTATAAAAATTTTTACTTTTAATGTACAACCACAATCTTAGGATTAGATTAAACTCATTTACACTATCTTGCCCTTCTTTTATCACAAACTTGGTGATAAGTACATGAAACTATCATACAATGTTTGACATTTATTTTTAAAAAATCGTGTTTTTATTTATTTACAAAGATTTTTGGTAAAAATACAAAACTCCCAAAAATATCGACCATTTAAATAGAAGGCTGTAAAGTGGCGCAATCAATTCTTTACATATTATATCAGGTGATATAAAATCCAATATTACACAATAATTTTAAATATTCTATGGTAGTATCGTTTAATAACCAACAATTTTGTGCAAAAAATAAAAAAACAGTGAATGCTTGAATTTGACAATTGATGATGTCAACTTTATAGATAGTAACAAAGATTTATGGAAGTCCGGCTCTGACCTACTATTCATTGCGCAAATTCCGCGGGGCCAATCCCCCGATTCCCGCTGCCCTGCACGCCTGGACAATTTTGTTCTACAGTATTGGGCTTCCATACACCTTTAAACTTCCTTGGTTTAGCATCACACATATTTTAAACGTAATTAGAGCATATTTTTGAGAAAAAACACCAATTTAAATAAACTTTTTCTCAAATTTAACTTGAGATGCCGGCTTGTAACCGCCATATTTGATCCGCTATCCTGAATTTTAAAAAAGACCTTCATTTTTTTGAAAGCTGAAAATCCATCCACTCAAATTTTGGATACGTCGGCTATTCGGTTGACGTGTATAGTACAGTACAGTGACAGTATAGGTAACTTTATTATAAATAAAGTTTTTCTTCAAACGTCAGTAAATCCGTCATTACTCGACCTTGTAGGGGAGCGCGAAGTTTCATTGTTCCTCCGGCGGAGCTCTACTTTTCACTTTCTCGCCGACGTGTGTGTTATCATAGCAACATAGATACAAACAAACAACAAAACTCAATTTTTTATTTATTACTCAATTAAATGTACTTACTTAATAACTGCTTATCAATACGGAATTAAACGCAATCGGAGACGCTATTTAAAAAAAATAATAATTGTTGACAGTGTCCACTGACAGCTTTATGTTACATTACTATATCAACTATTCACCGGCACCGGTCTAAGCCGCCTTGCGAACCCACATCTTCAATAAATATTACTATTAAAAAGAGATGTTTTTGCATTAATTTGTCGACGTTTGAAGAAAAAACAGCATATTTTATTTGGAGGAAAAGTTACTTTTCAAGGCTTGCTTTCTATTACTAGCCTCACTTCATTCGGCTGTTAAATACGAGCGCGCCATAAAAAGTATCATTTTTTCTCCATATAAAATAATATACTATTTCCCTTTTTTAGCTGGAAATGCGAAAAATGGTTCTGGATAGGATGGTAAATCTTCTGTGCTCAGGATGCGTGGTACCAGTTGTAAAATATATTAAACAATGTTGGCAAAGAGGAGATACTGATATTTCGCTGATTCGTTATTTTGTAACTGAGGTAACTATATCTTTAGATGCTTATTTGGAAAGTTGAAACTATAATATAACGATTTATACAACAAATATTATAACCAAAATATCTTGTATTCATCATATATTTTCAGGTTTTAGAAACGATAGGACCACCTTATAGTTCAGAGTTTGTACATTTATTCATGCCAATGGTAGAAAATGATGAAATAACAGGAACTATGCGGGGAGATGGTGAAAACGATCCCGTTTCTGAATTTATAGGTAACTTTTTTTTACTAATTTTTTTAGCTCTGTTGAGGTAATTTTTGAGCAAAAAATAGTCGAAAAAAAAACATTGGTTAAGGGTTTGAGGTAAAAACAAAATATGTGGACTTTCTTATCTTAATTTTTAATAAAGTAGCTAATTTTTTCCAATTTTGTTTACGATAAAAATATATTTCTGTATGGTTATTTAACGTAACCCCATTACACTTAAACGTTTATTTTTTAATGTCTGGAATAAGAAAAAAATAGCTTATCAGTGGTTTAAATAATAAATGTATTTTCTTTTTTTTTTAGTTTACTGTAAAGCCAACTACACTACAGTGAGTTAATGAAGCAAGAATCTACCATACCATATATTAGCCGAATTAGCTCTGGTTAGTTATAAATTTTTAATTATTTTATTTATGTGCAGTTGTAGGAAACAATGCTCAATCAAAATTGTACATTTTTATACATTTTCCTCGGCATAGGATAAAAGTGACTGATTTCTGATGATTTAAAATTAAATTTCCCCAAATAGTATAGAAATTATTATATTGAATAAAAAATTATTTTTTTTTTTGTATGTAAATTAATCGTCTCATTTCATTTTTTTGTAAAACTGAAGGAGAAAGTTACCATTAAAAACGTTGTGAACTTAAAATACATACGATGAAAAAAGATTTGAAAAAAATAGATACTACCGAGTGTGGGTACTACTGAGGATGGTAAAATTTTAAATAATATATATTTTATAAATGTGGATAAACGTAGACGCATAAAATTTGGAAGAGATGTTTATGCCTTTCAAGGTTTTCTTTTAAAAATATTTAAAGTTATCTGCAACCTGGGAAAGGGTTGAAATCTGCAACCCTCAATGGTTTTTCCACTGTTCTTTTTGTAGGGTTAGAAATTTGTAATTTATGAAATGATTTGTGAAGGCTTCACTTAGGTACTTAAACTCTTTTGTCTTGTGCATTTTGTTAGTAAATTGTGCATTTTTGAGTAAATAATTAAATACATGACTGCAATACGAAGTCAGCGTTACAAATAGACGGTATACAACTTTACTTTTAACTGATAGAACTACCACAGTTCACTTTCGTTTTTTTACCACATTTGGATCTTATTTTAATGCATAAAAAATACTTTGATAATATTATATACAAACTGTCAGTATTAACATATACCCTCCAGTCAACATGTTGGTGTGCTTATACATCTAAAAATGTCGTAGATAATTACCTTCTATCAAAACAAAAACAACATATTTAAATTTTACACAGAACCACATTTGACTGGATTAAGGGCTACCGTAGTTTTAAGGTGGCGTCCTCTATGAGAGCGTAGCTAAAGTAAATATTTACTAGTAAATGTATGCCATCTAGCCGTGTGGTTATAAACTATTAGTCAAATAATAGATTTCTATATGTCTGCCAAAGGTAAGTTTGAAATATTTTTAAAAGATGGCCGCTACCTGTACTAATAAACCTGCGCATCCACTATATCATTGTATTTATTTTTTATTTTATTCATTTATGTCACAGCGACGATTCAGGTAAAATGATTCAATCGCCCTGCATTTCAGAAGAGGAATACCTAGTTAACAGACTTTATTTAGTTAATTTGTTTTACAGGTGTAAATCAGTTGTTATTATTTTGAAAACTTTTATTATTTTTTTTCAGATACAGAAAGCAAAAGAGAGGGTATCATTACTGGAGGAACTGATTTTTAGAAAAAATCAAATGCTGTATTGTAAATTTAGAGTAGGTTATAGATATAGCTTGTATATAGTGTATTAGGACTGAATTATTATTTATATTTACATGATAATGTCTACAGATTATTATTCTTGTTTTATCTTTTAACTAATAGAAGTATAGCAAGTTAAATAAATATTTTAAAAAAGAGTTTTTATTTTTATTTATTCCTATCAAGATTTTTTTCAGGCATCGCCGTTTTTACATATTAATAATTATAAAAAATGAAAGTATTGTTGACAGAATGGCGAATGTCTGAAAGTTTGCTAATTTATTTTTTATTTACCTTCGCCATTATGTCAAGAATATCAGGAATGATTTTTTAGTAGTGATGTTAAATGATAAATTATAAAAACAGAAAATGCTCTTCATAGGTTTTGCATTTGTATTAGGATCACAGAAATGCGAGGAGGTAAATATTTTGTAGCTGCTCCTAATACCCGGTGTTGCCAAATTGTTATTTTTTTTTTCTTTATTTTAAGGAAATATATTTTTGCAAAAATTCAAAACAAATTTATAATATTAGGTTAAAATATGAGTTTTGTATTAGGATCCCAGAAATGCGAGGAGGTAAAAAATTTATTTCTGCTCCTGATACCCAGTGTTGCCAAGTTGTTATTTTTTTCCCCAATTTTTAGAAAACAAATTTTTGCAAAAATTTAAAGCAAAATTAAAATATTAAGTTAACATTGAGTTTTTTTTATTAGGATCACAGAAATGCGAGGAGGTAAAAAATTTCTTCCTGCTCCTGATACCCACTGTTGCCAAATTGTTATTTTTCCCCTATTTTTAGGAAACATATTTTTTCGCCAAGATTCAAAACAAAGTGAATATAGAATTAAAATATGGGCTTTGTATTAGGATCACAGAAATGCCAGGGGGTAAAAATTTGTTCCTGCTCCTGGATCCAGTGTTGCCAAATTGTTATTTTTTCCCCTATTTTTAGGAAACATTTTTTTTAAAACATAATGACTGGAGTTAAAATATTGGTTCTGTATTAGGATCACAAAAATGCGGGAAGGTATGTTCTTGTTCCTGGTACCCAGTGTTGTTTTGAAAAATAATAGTTTAGAATAACAAATCATTTCTGCAACTGATTGTGCCCCTGATGCTCCTGACAAAATGGTGAAGGGCAAATTTAAACAACTTCTATTATTGTATATAAATTTATTTATTAAACATAAGATCCATCAACATTCACACCTTAAAATAGGTCCAAAAATAATTTATTTTAAAGCTTAACCAAAAACACAATATAATATACATGTAAGTTTTCGGACCAAACTGACTTCGGTGCATGCAGATCTAACAATGGTTTTCATTAGAGGTCATGGGCCACAACCATAGACTAATATTTTGTCAACCTAAAATTGAAAATAAGCATTATTTAACATATAAACAAAAATATTTCTTTCAGGGTTTGAAAATTGAAGATGTGATGAATGTCATGCAAGTGCATTTCTTGCAATTATCTACCCAAGTAGTAATTATATCCAAGAGTACTAATTATTTATTAATCATCACATCAATTAAACTTCCATAAGGTAATATTCTTGACAAAATGGTAAGCCTTAATCTAAATACTTCAATATAATTCAATGTATTACACTGTTGCAAATTTACCGGAAACTTTCCCCAACTGTTAGTTAAGTACGATTCGAAAGTCAAATCTACTCGCCACCGAGTGTTCCATTGTTATAAACTTCGAGCATATACCTACAGAAAGCCTTGTCGCTCAACCGGAACAGAAAAAAGGCACAATAAATTTACAACTTTCCCCCTCATCTTATGTGCTGATTGGTCAGTTGTTATATGTTAGTTTCACTTAATGATATAAGCCAATGTGCGCGCCCTCGACGACCAATAAGCACGTTGGCACGCTATTCCTCTTTTTCTATCGCACATTTATTCACACGGCCAAGCGGCAAGGCTGCCTCTAGCAGGTTTATGCTCGAAGGAAATTTTACTGCAACTTTACCTTTGAATTTAATCATATGCAACTAAATATACCTGAAATTGTATATTTGATTGTCTAATTTAAAAAAAAAAAGATAGATTAAAAACAAAACAAAAACTTTTTTGAATAAATCACCAAAAATAACTTTTAATCAGCTGGTTTTTGACAATATTCATATTCAAAACGTTCTTTGATTCATAACACGAAATCCAATAAAATATTTTATTCTATAAACCAGTAATATAAACATTAATAGATCGATGATTAAACGACAAAATATTTAAGGTCTGTGGTTTTAATAAAATAAAAATTGTTGGTTGGTCATAACATAATTGTCTTTAAATAAATTAATTAAAATGAACAAAGGTCCACTTATAAAATATCTAATAGTTTATTTTGTATCTACAACAGTTAAAATAGTGGGTTTAAATGCAGCAGACTGCAAATATATAAAAAGTGTTAAAGTGTACGTCAATTTCGCCTTATTTTTACCTTTTGTCCAACTTAAAAATAGTTATGAAAAAACTATCGAAGGATGCTTAACAGACTCGAAGTTTTTAAGTCCGCCTACTGTTAAAATTGGCATTAATTGTACGGGCGACGAGATCACCATGTTGAAAGAGAATTCCGTAAAGAATATGAATGAATTAAAATCAGTTTATATTATAAGTTGCCCAGTTGAGAAAATAGAACCAAATGCATTCACAAACGTTACAAAACCTCGAAATGATTACCATTATGTATGGAAGTGTTAAGGAAATATTAAGAGGTACTTTTGACATTATTCCTACATTAACCCAAATAGTTTTACGCGGTCATCAAATTGACTATGTGGCAGATTATGCGTTTGGAGCTCTTCCAAACCTAAAGCTGATTGATCTGACATATAATAAACTTCATTACCTAAGCACCAACTGGTTTACTAATAGCACTAGACTGCTGCAGATCTATTTATCACACAATTCTATTACAACAATAAGAAAAGGCACTTTTCAGTATGTTCCGAACCTTCAGTATCTTTGGATATCCCACAATAAAATTTCTACCATCGATGCAGGTGCATTCAATGGTCTCTCGGAATTGCTTTATTTGGATCTTGGCCACAATTACTTAACCACTATTTCCCTAAGTATATTTCCAAGTGACTTATTAGTTAGCCATGTAAGTTTAGAAAAAAATTTAATAAATTACTTATCCATTGGGTTCTTGAATCGAGTCATAAGCAAGATGAATGGTGGTAGTATAAATATAGCTGGTAATCCATTAAAATGTCCATGTTTAGATTTAATACACAGGTGGATGTTTGAGGAAAAAATTGAAAGTCGTTTATTAGTTTGGAGTTACAGTAAAGTAAAAAAGGCGTGCTTCAAACCATCAACACCAGTGTGTGGTGTTGCTAAAAATGCTTCAAGGGACTGTACATCCAGTGTGGATAGTGAACTTAGTGATAGATATGTTAAAGCTGTTGGAAAGTATCTGACAATGGACTGTATTTAATAAAGTGTCATTTAAGTTTTAAAAGTGTATGTATTCGCCAAGATAAAAGAGCCTTAATCCTTAACAAATTTAGACAAAATCACCAGTTATATGTTAAATCTAACAGTGATTAAACTTATAAACAACCCTAAGGTTTAAGATGTAACAGGTTTGAATGCAAAAACTTGCTAAAGATTTTAGCAGTTTAAGTTTAGTAAATATAGACGTAAAAATTTTTATTTTTAATTCAGAAACTGCTGTGATATTCTGTAAATAATAAATCTTGCTAAAATAGATGATATCAAGGTTTTTATGTGTTTTATTTCTTTTAGGATTTCTTTGGGCTTCACTAAAATTAATTTACTTGAGACTATTTGCATGATTTTTCCTAACAACTAATAGTATGCGTGCTATTTTTTGTTAAGTTCTAATGAACTGGTATAAAAATATAATTATACATCTAAACTATTTTTTAACATGGTCTCTCTGGACACTAACTAATTATGTCAAAACAAGAACCTAGTTTTAGTGTGCCCTTTTTATTCCAAGTTGGGAATTCTTGAACATACAGGTCTTGAAATCCCTTTATTATTCATTAGTACGGAGTCACCTGGAGTCCTGTTGTATTATCTATTAAATACCATAAACTACTCCGATCTTCTTTCGCTCATTAACTTTCGTGTGCCTTCTCGTGATACTCGTCTTCATAATACATTCGCGATCAATAGAAATCGCACAGATGTGGGCAGAAATAGTGTTATGAATCGCATTATATGGTATTTTAACACATATATTGCTCCTAATTTTGATCTAAGCTGCACCCTGTCCACGTTTATGAAAAAACAAAAATCATACTTGTATCTCACAATTCAGAACAACTAATAATCAAGAACACTGCAATTTATAACTTGTGGTGCCAATCGTTGCTTTGTCGTCTGATTGTATTCCACTACTGTATCTCTCTGTTTACATTATTATAATGTGAGTGATTTTTTTCCTCTTTTTTTAATTCTTATTTTCTTTTTAAATTAGGGTAGCGTTCATGACAAATATGTCATGATAGTTGCAAATTTTTAGCCTTTATGGAAAATGAAATTTTTTTGTTCCTTTATACTATTTGGATATACTCTGTATGTACTGTCTGATAAATAAAGTTGCAGCACAAATTTTTAGTTAATCTTGCACAAGCATTTTTAGCTTCTTAGTTTTAAACTGCTGCTTTTCCAAGCACACCTTCATGCAGGCAAACAAATGGAAGTAATCAGAGAAAAATTTAAACTGTAAGGCGGGTGATTTACAAGAGTCCATGATATTAGAAGCATATTTCGCATTTTGCGGGAGCTTTGTTTGTTGCATTTATATACAAAAAAGGCTAACCTCAAAATGCAATACCGAGTCGACTGACAGAATCTGACAGATATATTAATAAATAGCATAAATATGTTATGAACTGATATACACGTACGGGTTTAACATTTCCCAGGAGCTTGTGAACCCATAAATATGCCCTGTTTAAATTTTGCATTGCTAAGTCCCAGAAATTTTTGTTATAGATACAATAACCCTGTTTCATTTTTATTTATTGTACTCCTTAAACTAAGTAAAGTAAATTTAAAAACAAAAGATCAGACCAAAAATATGATTTTACCTAAAAATAATTTACTCAGAAGAATCTTCATTATCACTATCCCCTTCCAATCCGCCACCTTGAAGTTCTTCACTGATCTGCCTTTCAAAAAGCTGCGTCGGCTCAGAAAAAACATCCGGCAACCAATAATTTTCTGATTTATCTTCGTAAACCGCCAACCAATGACGTAGAGGATGCGGATTTTCGGAATACATCTGGGAAATGACGCAATCTGTGCAAAAGTCCACGGAATCTGGACAGACGGTGCAGTGCCATCTTGTACCAGTAATGGGTTCATCATCACAGTAGTCACACTAAAATTTTAAAGAAGAATGTAATGATAACCTTTTGGAGACCACCAGGGTGGTCACATTTTTGAAAGTGATCATTTACCTATTGCGATTTTGCTTTGGTATAAAACAAATTATACTTAGTCTAACGCGACCGTAAAACAATACAACAATCTTAAGTTTAAAAACTAGAAATCGCAGAACTTTTACAAAGATAAGATGAGAAAGTGATAAAAGCAATTGTTTTATAAGCACAGCCATTTTCATTCTATATTTAAAAGCATGGTAGTGCACCAGGCCCCCTATCATAACTGTGGTATCATTCCACATAAAAGTATGGGATTTGGTATGTAAATTCAGTATTCTTATTACCTATGAAAAAAATCGAAAAAGTTATGTCAAGTGGCTTTTGAGATATACGATTTTGAAAATTGCTCATTTTACTACTGACTGACTCACTGACTCATCAAAATAATGGGGTACTTCCCGAAGGAGTAGAAACTTGAAATTTGGTAAAAGTAGGTTTTAGGACACAAGTCAAGAAAATATTCTGAAACCTGCACATTTTTACTTGGAACGTCGTGAAACACGGGAGGTTATTATCGTATATTTAGGGGGTATTTTAGAAGTTTGCAATCTGATTGAACATAAGTTTTGAGGTCATAATTGTCTTAGAATTTAAAATGCACGCAGGATTTTATTCCATTTATCGAACTCACAAAAAGGTGAGGAGATCATACTAAAAACACTCATGTAACAAAAGGGCTAAATTCCTATCCAAAAATCTCAGGCCCTTAAAGTAATGAGATGTTAAATTAGACCAAGTTCTTTTTTTGATGTCTGTATTAATAAAAAAAAAATGTTTGTATTAGTGAGAAAAGAACATTCATTAATAGAGACAGATCAGTAAGAAACTTGCCAAATCAAAAAATAACTTGGTCTAATTTTGAATCCCAGTCCTTTAAGAGACCAAGATTTTCGGATAGGTACTTGGCCCTTATTTAACATAGGTGTTTTTGGTATGTAAAGGTAACAGGATTTGACTTTTAAGGGACACTCCATTGTGCAATACATGGATGGTTTTATTAATTTTTCTGGTTACACAGGTTTTTTCTACATTATTTACTGTGTTGTTTTGTATATATTTTAAACATGGCTTTTTTCCTATTAAAAAAAATAGTTATAGCCATGTTGTGTATTTTAATGTTGTATCTCTTTGGTTTTAATTTATATAATTTTCTTAAGTATTCTTTTAAATTCCCAAGGAGAAGATGGCTATTTCTCTTTATTTCTAATATGAGAAAAGCGACAAATATGGCCTTGCTAAGTTTTCGTTGAATGACCTTGTACAATATATTAAATTTTGTATACAAAATGTTGCGTTTTGTTACTGATAATGGCACAAAACCTGAGTCAAAATATCGCAATGGTATTGAATAATAACTTGACAAAGAAATTCGTTTTATTTTAATTATGGGTAAGCTAAACTATTTGATCTTACCTTGAAACCAATATGGCTAAAAGGTACATAATCCTTGCTGATTTCTTTGACTTTGATCTCCTTTACTCTTTTCAACAGTTTGAGTTGCAACTCGTTTTCCTGTATCTGGTGTATCTGTCGGTTCCAAATTCTGATGGTAATCTGTCCGTAAGAGGTAGTTATCTAAACATAATAAAATACATAGTTAAGTGAAAAAATAATCATATATTTAACTTAAAGTATCATTTTTTTGTATGCAAATTTAAAATATATATAAAGGCTCTGAACTACGTCATGACGCCAGCGACATATCGGAAACCAAAAGAAGTTGAGAATTTATTAAGAGATTGGCACCAGTCCTTTGTTGCCAGGACATCCTCTGAAGTTGAATTTATTTTAACTTCAAAACGTGTCACTGCGACGCTAGCTTTTTATAATTGTCCTAATTGTTTATAAATGTAATTTTTGATGTTTATTGCTGTATAGTGCTGTAATCATACGAATTCTTAATTTTTTTGAGTTGGTAAAACTTTATTGTTAGAGATTTTTACAAGTCAAATGAACCAAACAAATTTAAGAACAAGTGAAATTCCGAAACCTTTGATTTAAATTGTGCCACAATTAGGGGTTGTTTTTCTCCTCTCTTCTATACATTCTATACTCTTTGGGTTAGTTTTAAGAACGCTCATTAAGACTCCTCTAAAATGACACTGGTAAAGACAAATTAAAATCTGAGACTACTGCACAATATATCTTTTAACTGTCCTATTAAAACTTTACTAATACCTTAATTATAAAATCACCATAACATTCCACATTTGTTTATCAAGAAAGTAAAAAAATCTTTTACAAGAATGGTAAAATTGGTCAGGTAACCCAACCATTATTGTTTCTTTTTAAAAAATGTTTGTAGAGTCGTTAGAGTTGCTCACCTATTATAATTATATCACAGTTCAAATAGGAAAGGCTCAAGTAATAAATAAATTTACTTATGACCAAGAAATTAGTTAATAATTTATTAAAGTTTATGGAGATGTATTCAAAAAGGTAGTCATAGTTACCTGAAGGGGTGGAATTTGACAAGACTTCTGGCGGTGTCATGCTACTGGGCCCAGGAATGCTGTTTAAATCTTCCATTTGAACGGGGACATTCAGTTCCGGGAAAAAGGTGGTTGGCTTCCACAGATAGTGGTTGTGGCGCTGATGTTTATGAAGAGCAGATTTCTAAAAACAAAAATATACAGTGTGTATGGCATAATAGAAATATTAAATATTCCATTCACTAACCAAAGATAAAATTTTTAAATTCATAATTATCTAAGTGTTTGTATTTGTATAATACACACTTTAAGGGGGTATTCTAGTCTAGAATTGTGATTGTGAAACGTTTAGGGTCCAAAAGTTTGTCTTTTAATTTTTTTAAAAGTTTGATTGCTTGGTACAAAAACACTGTTCGCTAGATCAAATTGGTATTTGACAGGGTTGTTTTGGGTATATCGAAGTGTAAAAATTATGCTCAACATTAGTTCTATCACCAAAATTCGCAGCTGCGCAGATAACTTTGTAAAAAACCGTAAATTGCCTGTTTTTTCTGTTTTTTCAAGTTCATGTCAAGGATTTAAAAAAAAAATTAACAATTTTTTGTAGGAAATTTATTTCAGATTCCGAAACTGCCCTCCGATTCTCTGTATTACTATTGGTTGCTGAGATATCGGCGGTTAAATGCAAAAGGGTCCTCTTTCATTCAAAATTCGATATCCCTGCGAGAAATGGACTTACAGAGGATTAAAAAAAAGCAAATTGAAGCTGGATAAAGGGCAATACAACCCATATGATGGTCTAGCTAAAAAAAATTCCCACAATCCTGGAATCGAAAGAAAAAATTTTACAAAATTTCCTGTGGGCCCTATTTCTATGGATTACGTAACAATTTCGACTCCAAAACTAGAATCTTAAAGTTCGAAATGCTTTTTTTAGATTGTCGATCCGACCATTTTTCACTGAACTGCAGCCTGTTAAAAATCACCAAAAAATTTCGAAATTTTTTATGTACCTTTAATTCTTTTCACTAGTGTATAACAATATCAAAATGCATTTAAAATATTTATTTTTATGTAGCATAATTTATACCTTATATTTCTCTCCTGATTTTGGAATTCTTCCGGGTATCGGCAATCCAGCTTTGTACAACTTTAAAAAGTATTTCTGAACCCTGCTAGCCACCTGATGAGGGGTTCTGTTGCCTAAAAAACAGCAAGCATAAATACAAAGAAAAAAATATAGACAGAAATAATCATACTGTCAACAAATATAAGAATAAATTTATTATTTCAAATGTTTCATACCAAGTGCTTTGGCAATTTTCTGAAAACGTTTCATTTCAACTGGTTCTGGTGGGTAAGTATGTAACAATTCTTCTAAACGTTTCTGTTCCTCAGGACTCCATGCTCTAAAAAATTAAAATATTTTATAAAAAATTATTAGTTATTTTTAAGGAAACACATCCATCATTTGTCTATGTTATTTTTCTAGTTAATATATTTCTTAAAACTAGCTACTGATTCCTAATTGTTTGACTTTAACTTGAACGAAAATTTTTACATTTAAATATAGGTAGGACTGATATATTTTTACATTATGCCTTAAAAATATTAAATTACTTGTTGTTATTAGGATTCTTGAATTCAGGTTTTTCTTCAGTTTTTGGAATTGCTTCATTGTATATTTCTGTAAGATCACTTTCAGGCACTTTTATGTTATACTTCTGAAAATCTATAGTTGGGAGCTAAAAAATACAAATTTAATTGAAACAGACTACTGCTTAAATAATAATATATATGTTTAAAACGATATTTTACTATAAACTAAGTAGTTAAATCCATAGATGAACTAGTGTTTAGACAGATGTTTTCTTAGTTTTACAAATCATTTTTTTTGATAAGAGCTGTTCTAATGGAATTTACCAGGAAAATTATCTCCATAATGTTAAAGAATGTTTTTATATGATTTTTTTATAGAACATAGATTTGTATTTCATACTTATAACAAATTTAAGTAAAATTTTTGCTCTATTAATTCAATATTTACTTAAGACCCTGAAAATTGTTTTGCGTCGATTCTCAGGCAGTTTTTTAATTTCCTCGGTTAAATTATATAACAGGTTTAGCAATTCTATTGTAAAAATTTTAGTTACAATTTTAAAAAGTGTAAAATACAAATTTTATACACAATTATGGGATGGGAATTATTCCCATGTGTAAAAAATGTGTACATACTTTCACAACTGTTAAATATCTATTTTTTAAAATAAAAATTATTAGTAAAAAATACCAGTAGACTATCGCTACAAGTAAAGACGCCTAGGCATAAAAAGAATATAGTATTACATAATAACTAATTAAGTTACCCTTGGTAATTCAAACATTGGAGGTATACCCAAATCCGAGCCATTTTGTATTTTTTCCAGTGTAGCAAATGGGTCTTTTAGGGCTTCCCCTCTCAATACAGCAACGGTTTTATAATCCTAAAACGAAGTTGTTTTACATCTTTTCTAAAAAGGTGACATTTCTAATTATCACTAAACAACAGAAAGTTGTCTTTTTCTAAATATTGAGCTGAAAAAAGCCTAATTTTCTGCTTCTTGCTGTAGGATACAAGCAAAGTACTTACTTTCACAAATTTGCAAATATTTATTATTTATTTAGAATTTATTATGATACAAAAGATGCCCCCAACATACCACTGACTAAAATTCCTCAACTCATTGAATGTAATATATACATACACTGTTACTATTTTTATGATTATTTGAAGACATATTATGTACCTGTTCCCAATAATGACTGATATTATCTGCCCAATACTATTTTTATTGTATATTAAGGCTAATGTTCTTTCAGATATTCTCCTTGTTTTTTTCATTTAATCCTTTTTTTTATCTTAGAATAGTCCGCTAAGGCTTGAAGCCTAAATACCCTGTTAGGTTCCTATAAGAATCCTAATAGGTCTATCTGGATCGAAAAATGTCCAGACAAAAATTCTATCATAAATTAACTAATAAATTCTTATAAAAAACATGAATTCATTTCCATTTTTCTGATCATAATTCCATGGAAAACTATACAAAAAACATGAATCTGATATTTTTTTGTTATTCTGTAAGTATCTGGAATTGCTTATTTTAAAAACACAATAGTTTATCATAACTTCGAATCAAACATTGTATTTTATTTGGATTTATCAGGCTTTTTCTACAGGGTACTAATGTACTATGGGTGTCTTAATTGAAATAAGAGTTAATTTATTGATAAAACATTTTAAAGTAAAGGAAATATCTCTACAGGCTCAACAGGGCTACTGGGGCCTAGGTGCAGTGATGTTTATCACCCTCCTTACTTTCAGATACAGATCTCTACGGGCTTAATTAGCTCATTATTGAAAATATTTTTTTTTAATATAATGCATTGGCAAATAGGCCTACATAATTCATTCTATCATGTGATTACATGCTACACAGAAGAAAATATAGAATTCAAAATAAAAAAAAATGTTGGTAAAATTGTTACTTGGATCATTAAACTAATTATGTAGCTTACCTTAAGTGCACATTCCCGCTGAGCATTTAATATGACCAGGGTCTTTAGAACATCGCAATAATCTTGATTACCTTTTAAAGCCAAATGATCACTTTCAAAGTTAAATAGATCGTCCTCGGTATTAAAAAGAGGTGTTAGCTCATCCATAATCGCCTCTTTTCCTTTCTTTTAAATTAAAAAATTCGAAATTTTTACCTAAGAATTTTTTTAATTTCCACACAGGTATGTTAAAGCTAATAGGAATAAAACAAAAAAAGTTTACAATAACAAATTAATTAGTATACAAAAGGCAAGATAACACTAATTAAAAATAAAAACACATTAAAATATGGTTTTTAGGTTAGGTCAGTTCCTTCGTGAATATGTGGTTGCAAAATAATTACTTGAAATATGATCTTCGAACCTTCGACCATACACTACTGGAGGCAGCCTTGCCGCTTGGCCGTGGTATAACAAACGTGCGAAGGACCAGAGCTTTCCTCTCTAGCTCCGCGTGCTGATACTCCAGGTCTGTTTGTTATTCAGAAATATTTTACCATATTTTACACTTTTTCTACCTACGTAATCCTAAAATACACCTTTCATAAGAGCGCTTACGTAAAAAAGGTGTAAAATAGTATACACTATTTCTGGATAACAAACAGACCTACTGGTGGACCGAAGATGGCATCGGCAGGCCGCTTGTAGGTATCTGCTCGAAGAATCTGACGTTAACTAAATACTAGCTGTTTACGAACAACCACTTTTCTTACCTAAGTTAAAGTTAGTTTCTGACCAGAGCTAAGCTGTTTGATCGAACACGCAATTTCGGCTTTCAAGTTACGCAAACCAATTTAAACATACTTAATTCCATTTACGTAACTTGCAACAAACTTCATTTTTAACATAACCTTAATTGAGTTATAAAACGGGCAAATTTTGCTTTAACTTAGTTAAAAGCCAAAAGATATCCAGACAGAAATCCGGTACCTTAGCAGGGGCAAGGGAGGTCAGATTCTGACTTAGCTGTGAGAAATCGTACGGCCAACTAAGTTAGTTTCCCTCAACTTAGGTCAGAATTTGTGCTGTTCGTAAGCAGCTACTGGTAAATTCGTTACCGTTACGATAATATAAGACAAATGGCCTCTATGGAAATCAGTTTTGATACACTACTTCAACTTTATTATTATTTGTTTATTTTTGCACAAAAATTGTTGATCGGCCGTTACAGTTGCACTACCAAGTATTCTTTTTTGAAAATATCTTATTTTTAATATTTACAAATCTATCTTTAAGCAATTTTTTGCTAGCTAACCATGTAACATATTTACTTGTGCGCGGCATAACTAACAGGCAGCAACATCTCTCCCTGGCGGCGCTTTTTAAATAATTGCTATACAACAGTTTAAAAATTAAAAATAATGATAATATAAATTTAGTTCACATATTACCCAGTGTACACAGATTTAAAATGGTTAAATAAAACTCACATATTGTGTTTATTATTTTAATTGTTCAAAAATATTAAAAACTAAATTACATTAAAAAAGAAAATTCTCCAAAAAAAACTAAAATTTTGTGATTAAATTCTTTTAACCAAAACAAAAAATTTAATTTTTTAATAACAATAAAAAGTCAGACAGGGTTTGTTAAAAAGTAAATTTGAAATGCTCCATGATTTTAATGGGCGATAGAGGAGCTCAAAATAAGTCGAAAAGCCAAGAACATATGAGTCAAAAGTTAATTGTTTTCGAAATATGCCCTTTTCAAGTTTAAAAAACATGGCAACACCGCGTCTGTTTCGTCGAAGCGGCGGGTCTCCACTTCGAACGTTTGTGATTTTTTTACTTTTACACTTTTTTTAAGGAGATGTTCATTCATTTACATACAAATAATAAAAATTACTTCCTGCACCTTATTTTAATATTAAATTTAAGAAAAAACAATCAATAATTGTTTGGTTTTATTTGTAATTAAAAAATAATTGTACTCACCATAAGAATAAGCTTAATATCCATTTTAAGAACACAACTAATTATGCTTTAAAACAACATTTTTTTGTTTTGCTTAAAGAATAAGATTTCTCGGTCGCACACATTCCGTTTTCATCAGTCTTTAGTAGGTACACTTGCAATACGTTTGTCTTGAATTTAAAACATACCGGCATATTTTTCCCGATTCAAAAACAAACAAAAATATCGTGGCCGGATCGGGAAGCTTCTTTGTACGACTGACTTCGCACAAAGGTATCGCTCTGTTGCCAATTGTTTTTTAATTTTTAACTGGGAGAACAATTGTTAAAAAATCATTAATTTTTTTTTATTTGTAGACTAAAACATTTAAAATTAAGTTTATTTTATTATCAAATGAATCTACTGATAAGCGATTAAGACAAAAGTTTCCAGTTGTTAGGGTTTACAGAAATAACTGCTTTCAAAGTGCATGACTTTAACATCGTTTAGAAAAAATCTGTCAAGTTTTGACATATATGTCATATAAACTTTCGACTTATTTTGAGCTCCACTGTCGCCCATTAAAATGATGAGCATCATACTTTTTACACCCTGTATACAGTAAGTAACAAAAATCAGAACACTCGGAAAATTCTTGACGGTCGTTTTGACAATTTCACCTGCATTGCCAAAACAAATTTAGGTACCTAATTTGGTATACGGGGGTTTTTTGGGGCGCTGATTACGAATCTTAAAAAATATTTTTTCGGCAACGTTTCCTTTTCGAGATATTTATCATCCAAGTTGATAATCAAACTAACCTTATTTACACTATCCCTCCTTTTTGTACATAATTCTTGATTTTTACACTAAGAAGGCACACAATATTTTATAAACACCTTTTAAAAACTTGTTTTTATATTTATTGTACACCTTTTTTCATTTATTTGCAAACCGCCACTTTCACACGCCGCAATCATGTATACACTAGGGATTTTATAAGCAAAGATGGCCGCTGCCTTTGAACTTGAAAGTTCGCAATTTAAAGAAAAAAAGTGTTAGATAAATAAAAATACAAGGTTTTAAAAGGTGTTTATAAAATATTGTGTGCCACTTTAGTGTAAAAATCAAGAATTGTGTACAAAAAGACGGAGGAATATAGTGAAAATAAGGTTAGTTTGATTTTCAATTTTGATGATGAATATCTCGAAAACGAAACGTTGGCGAAAAATATTTTTAGATCTAATCAGGCCAAAACCCCTAAACTATGGTCAAAATTGGAGAGGAGGCAACTTCCGAGACAATTACCCAAATTTCCGTTAGAATTTCCAAGTAAAGTAAGTAAATTCGGCATATCTTTAATTATTTTTTTAGTGCTCTACACTAGGTACATATCATAACTCTATAACCAAATAGAGAAATACATAAAAAAATACTGCATGACTCTATACTCAACTCAACTGACGCTCTAAGCATAGATTACTTTCCACTGCGGACGTATTTTTATCTCACTCGTCATGTACTCTTTGTGTGATAATGGGATGTTGCCAACGCGCAGGATTTATCAGTCCACCAAGACGGAAAAGTGAAGGCACATAGTCATTTTTTATCAATGACCACATGACATGCCATGCCATCAGTCAAAAATATTTACCGAAGAGTACAGTTAGGAGTACATGTTCATATATTTTTGTAAGTTTTCGTGTTTAAATATACCGGGTGACAACGAAATCACTACCCAGCCTTTTATTTTCTTGAATAAAAACATATAGCTTTCAAATTTTAGGATGCTATAATATATCATAAGATGCTGATTTTGGATATTATAACATGTCTCTATCACTTCCGGTTTAACCGGAAACGACATCAACTTTGATTTTTTCAATGGAATACCCTGTATATTTTTTAAAATTTGGATTCTACGAATCATTTCTGATATAAAGTGTATATTATGTCCTATACTTATCTCTGCTAGTTTCTGAGAAAATGGCGATTAAAAATGTCCAAACTACCGCATATTATGCAGTTTTATGGGAAAACAAATAAATAATATAAAAAATTATTATGTTTAATTTAATTTTTTCTAAAGACTCTATCTGTAGAGGTCATAATAAAACTACTTCCGGCTTTACCGGAAGTGCTGCGAAAATTGACTTTTCCAATAATGTTACTTCCAAAATTTAAATGCAACACCCTGTATATTTTGTTAAATTTCGTTTCTACGGGTCATTCCTGATATAAAATCTGTATAATATCCTATACCTATCTTTGTTAGTTTTTGAGAAAATAGCGATTGAAGATGTCCAAACGACCGCACATTATGCAGTTATAGGGGAAAACAAATAAATGTTAGAAAATTAAGCCTAAATTCAGGCCGTCTCTTTGGAGCAATTTTATTATTTTAATATTAGTTTTTATTTAAGAAGGTAATTAAAAAATAATTTAGAATTAAATTAAAAAATTTAATGTTTCTAACGTTTATTTGTTTTCCCTATAACTATAATGATCGTTTGAATCTTTATCGCCATTTTCTAAAAACTAACAAGTAGTATAGAATTTTGATACAGATTTTATATTAGGTGTTTCCTAAATCCAAATTAAAAAAATACAGGGTGTTGCATATGAAAAAATTAAAAAATCAATTTTCGCCTTCCGGTAAAAATGTTTATAATGACCTCCACAGATAGAGTCTTTAGAAAAATTAAATTAAACATAAAAATTTTATATAATTTATTTGTTTTCCCATAAAACCATAATATGCGGTAGTTTGGCCCTCTTAATCGCCATTTTCTCAAAAACACAAAGATAGGTATAGGACATAATATACATTTTATATCAGAAATGATTCGTAGAATCCAAATTTTTAGGGTTAGAAAAAATCAAAGTTGATGTCGTTTTCCAGTTAAACCGGAAGTGATAGAGCCTCTATAATACCCAAAATAAACATCTTATGATATATTATAGCATCCTAAAATTTAAAAGCTATATGTTATTATTCAAGAAAATAAAAGGCTGGGTAGTGATTTCGTTGTCACCCGGTATGTATATTATACATGTATATGCAACCTGAGAACAATTGCTTCTCCATATCTAATAGAATGTCTGTGAATTGTACAAAACGTAAAGATCGCTTACTTTTTTTGATTATAGTATTATTGTTATAAACCAGTTAATTTAACATATACATAGGTTATTGAGGTATTTTTGGGTTTTTCATAAATCTGAGAAATGTGCTACATCAATGTGTAAATGTGTAACAAAAGATAATTTTCTTAAGATACGGGTTTCAATCCCAATTTTTAAAATTGGTAAAAATATAATAAAAAAATGCATGCATTTCATGCCCACGCCGAGCTTTGGGGCTAATAGACAACCTATTCCCCACTTTGATTTCCCCGGTATGGCATCCCTAAAGTGTAGCTTTTAGGAGGGGTAAATTTTTTCAAAGGTGTAATGATATCCATGCCCTTGGATCATAGGCCCCACTTTGATTATTGATTTATGTCGTCAAAAGGGCGCCAAAGTCGCCCAACATGCCATACCAATATGGCGTCACCTAAGGTCCGCCATACTGACCGAAAGGTGTAATTTTTTCACTGTAGACATGGACCATTTGCCCCACGCTGTTGTTTCGTAATCTTTGTTAACAATGAACTGTAAAACAAAGAATTCAAAACGCCATACCTCTGGGGCGTCGCCAAGTGACCGCCATAATGGGGCAAACATGTCATTTTAGCAATGAACTCCCCATTATGGCGGTCACTTTTGGATGCCCCAGAGGTATGGCGTTTTGAATTATTTGTTCTACCGTTCATTGTTAACAAAGATCACGAAACAACAGCGTGGGGCCCATGGTCCATGTCTACAGTGGAGAAATTAACCCCTTCGGTCAGTATGGCGGACCTTAAGTGACGCCATATTGGTATGGCATATTGGGTTCGCGGACTTTGGCGAACTTCTTGAAGACATAAATCAATAATCAAAGTGGGGCCTATGATCCAAGGGCATGGATATTACACGTTTGAAAATTCACCCCTTCAAAGCTACACTTTAGGGGGTGCCTACCCAAAAATTCAAAGTGGAAAATGTCGTCAGCCCCCAAAAACCCCCGCGTGGGGCCTATGATACATGCAAAAACCCCCCTTCACTAGTCTGCAGATACAAGTGAGGAAATTTAAATGTTCTGTGGATTCTGTTCATTTAGGAGTATTAATTTCTTTCTATATATTATTCACTTAGCTATTGTTAAAGGTCATCATCATACATACAGAAGGATGACGCCACCATGTATCTTTTGACCGAACGGGGTCATCCAAATATTTATTAAACACTCTCCGGCACAAAATTCCGCCTGCTAAAATTTTTGTTTAAATTTGACGGTTTATAACTTTTTTTTATATTCGGATTTTCAAGATGTTTACATCAATTTATACTGCTAAAACATTTCCCCCCCGTATTTTTGAAACCTAAAAAAAAACAATAAACTATATAATAAAAAAGTAATGGTTAAGAATTATTTAAATATTTTTTTCAAAAGGATCATTTCTCTAAAAATGGTAGTACTTTTTTAAGAACACATGTGAAGGTTCCCGCTACATATTTACAGCTGATCAAAGTTAATATCTCTTATTATTTATTAGAATAAAAAAATCAATATCGTGCAGCAATGAAATTCTTATTTTTAGAGGTAGCACCAAAATAAATTCATAAACGATTGTTAAAAGTGTATCAGAAGCCGTCTGCTTCAATTAGAACAGTAGAAAGTCGAGTTGTTAAACTGAAATGTGATTGTACAACTCTTGATGACGATCCACATAAAGGACATCGACACCACAAATTGTAGCAAAAATATAGGAAATGCTTTTGGAAAATCGTCGATTCGATAAAAATTAAGGTGAAGCCCTAAAGATTTCATTAGGCAGTGTGAGCAATATTGTTTGTGAATTTTTTTGGGTTTAAAACTTTTACATAATAGTTGGATTCTGCAAAAAAAAGGGAAAAAACATGAATGTGACTTTTTAAAGTAATATCTGGAGCATTTTAGAATGGATGAAATGGCTCTGTGCGTCGTTTTATCGCTATGAATAAATTTTAGGTCTATCACCTTATCCCAAATCAAAACAAGAGGCTTATGAGTGGTGTGAATCAAGTACTTCGGCCCCGAAGAGATGTAGGTTTCAGAAATCGGCCAAGAAGGTGCTAGCATTAGTTTTTTGGAATGCAAAAATAATTATTAATTTTTTAAAATATATATATATATATATATATATATATATATATATATATATATATATATATATATATATATATATATATATATATATATATATATATATATATATATATATATATATATATATTTTTAAAAAAGTGCTTTTTTTTTTAAAACGGGCCATAGGGTTTTTTCATGGTAAATTTCCCCCCATGTTGGTCCACTTCCACTCCCCCTTTTATAAAAAATTGAAACAGGTGTAATTTTAAGGTTGAGGAATATTTTACATTAACATTTGTCCAAAATAATTTTTAAAAATTTAAAAAAAAAAATTTATTTATTTTCCAAAAAAATATAGTTTTTACAATCCTCGTATATCAAAAATTTTGTCACTGTCACATATCAGGAAATGTCAGCCAGCGTTTTTTAAAAAAAAAACTACTAGTCATTGTCTGACAAACTATTTTTACATTTTTATAAATAATGTCCTTTTACACTACCAAAAGGAAAAGTAGAAATGGGTTTTAAAATTTCAAAAGGGGGAAAGCCCCAGTCGAAAATTGTGGATAATTTTTTCTGCAGCTTATCCAGATCGTCCTTTCCCCAGTAAAAGTACCGTACAGCGATTGCATCAAAGGTTTACAAATACTGGTTGTATCGAAGACTCCCCGTACCACGCAAAAAAAGCCAATGTAGTAACCGAAGTTTTTTTTAAAAAGGACCTGTGCTTGGCGATCGAGGAAAATCCATCGACCCCCAAGTCAGTTTTCGGATATTTTTTACAGGTTCTAGGAGTAGCTGCTATAAGGTTTAAAAAACGGGGAAAAAATTAAAAAACTTATAAAGTAAGGAATGTTAAAAACTTTACCCCAGGATTATTTTCCCCCAATGGAATTCTGTGAGTACTGGATGGATAAATCAATATAATCCAAATATTTCGAATCTCATTCTTTTTACGGACGAAAGTTCTTTTTCTACCAACGGAACCGTAAACAAACAAAACACAAGGATATGGGCTCGCGAAAACCCCCACATAATTCACCAGCCCCTACTCAATGGCGTGAGAGGGTTAATGTTTGGGGGGGAATTTTTGGAAAAGAATTATTGGCCCGTATTTCATGTTTTAAAATAACAACTGATAAATATTTAGAACTTTTAGAAACAGTAGTGGGTCCTCTTTGGGCTGACGGGAAACACGAAATAATTTTTTAGCATGATGGAGCGCCCGCTCATGGGGCAGCTTTTTTTTACAGAATATTTAAATAATATGTTTCCAGGTAGCTGGATTGGACGATTTGGCCCCTTTAAATGGCCAGCTCGGGGCCCCGATATCTCGCCGTTAGATTACTTTTACTGGGGATATTTGTCCTAAAAAAATCTTTGATGATGTAGAGAGAGAGGCCTGAACACATCGAGGAACTAAAATTAAATTATCGAGGCTTCACGCGATATCACACCACGGCAATTATGAAATTTTAAAAGACATTTTTACGATTCTCTTGGATACTTTTTGCAGTAAATGGTGGTCACTTTGAACAAAACATTTAAATACAACACCTAATGTATTTAAATTATGTTTTTATTATCGTTGTTACATATTTCATATTAAAAAAAAAAATTTGCTTTTCCCCTTTTTCTTGTTGCGGTTTTTTTTCCCCCACGATTTAGTTTTTAATAAAAAATGTGCAGGATTATTTGCGGGTTTAAACCCCGCATGTTGTAGTATAGCCTTTTACAGAAGTTTTATAATAAAACACGATTTTTGGTTTATTTATTCCTGTAGAAATATGAATGACTTTTCCCCCGACATGTGACAGTGAAAACATTTTTGATATACAAGGATACTAAAAACTATATTTTTTTTTGGAAAAAAATAAATTTTTTTTTTAAACTTTGTGAAGTTACTTTGGTACAAATGATAATGTAAAAAATTCCTAAACCTTGAAGTTACCCCCCGTTTAAATTTTTTTGCTATGAAGTAGTAGTGGAAGTGGACCTAACATGGAGTGGAATATTTACCATGAAAAAACCCCATGGCCCGTCTTAAAAAAAACGCACTGTTTTATATATATATATATATATATATATATATATATATATATATATATATATATATATATATATATATATATATATATATATATATATATAAAATATATATATATATATATATATATATATATATATATATATATATATATAATAATATAAATTCAATGCATCTATTGAAATTAAAGGGTACTATAGAATTGCTTGCCGATGATACAACTATCGTATATTTTGCTAATAGTATCTGTGAAATTCAAGACAATATTAAATATGATTTAAAATTTTTATCTGATTGGTTACAATTTAGTAAACTTACTTTAAACTTAAATAAATCGTAATACATGATTATCAGCAAACAACAAAATAAGAGATTAAATGTCTTATATATCATTTAAAAATATAAAAATAAATTAATCTACTACCATAAAATTTTAAGCATTATATATTGATAAAAATTTAAATTATAGAAAACATATAGAATATGTTCGAAATTATCTATCACCTTTAAAAGGAATTTTGTTTAAGATTCGGAATTATAAACCCTTAAAATTGCTAAAATGTATTTATTATAGTTAAGTACACTCAAAATTGCAATATTTAATTTCAATATGGGGTTCAGCAAACTCAAAAATATTAACACCTTACACAAGTCTTCAAATAAAATTATTAAATGTATTTATAATTTACCATATCTTGAACCAACAATTAATTTGTATAAACCAAATAATTATTTTGATAGTAATCATATCTAAAAGTTAAAAACATGTATATTCATTTATTTTCTGAAATTAAAAGAAAAAAATCAAATATCATACTTAAAAATATTAGTAACTTACATGGGCATAATACTAGACAAACAGATTTATTAGAAGCAATTCAAATTTAAACTAATTATGGAATGAGATCAATACTCCATAACGGAATAAATAAAATACCACTGTTTAAAATACCTATGAAAATATTTATTGTTGTTTTTTTTTAATGTTATATTCCCTGTAATAAACTGTATAGTTGGTTGGGAATTAATAAATAAATACATTTTCTGGATTTCCTCAAAACTGGTAATACAATAAGCTCAAATTATTACTGTAATGTTTTGGATTAGCTGCCCGTAAAAATTCGTCATAGGAGATCTTGTTTACAAGACAACGCATCCTCTCACACAGCTTAACACGCCATTGCACTGGGAATCAAAGTACGAATTGTGGCAACATCCACCCTATTCGTCAGATTAAGCACGTCTGTCTGTTCTCACATCTCAAATTCTTGACTGAGAAACGATTTTTATTGAAATATTTTGTAAATACGTAGCCGTGGCAGCAGCACCTCTTAAATAACCTAGCATACGGAATAAGATTTCTACAACACAGCAGCTGTATCTGGAAGAACAAGTTTTAAAATTAAAACTATCATTTTTAGCATAAATGCATTTTTGTTGCCAACCCTGGGTTTTTGCGATTCTCCGTTATTAACATTCTGTAGCCCCATTTGTAAAGACATTGAACGATTGTCAAAGAATTGTTACAGGTAGGTTACAAAAAAATAATTCTTTAAAAACTAATGAAAATACTATTTTTTAATTGTACACATCAAGGTTTTATTTATGAGCATAAAGGTGGGCATGGTACTCATTATGATTTACGAATATCTAGACTTAAACAGCCTAGTGGATTACAGCAATAACTACCCTAAACATCATGAGTAAAATTTACCACCGAAATTTAAACTCCTTATTGTAAAGCTAGTTGATATCATACCCTTCTAAATTCCATAGAAAAATACCTTTTAATACATTCAACCATCGACCACGGCGGGTTCTGCAGCATATCCATTTTCCTCCACGCATCTCCGTACGCCTCTTTACAGCAATCACAGATGATAGAAGACCACAATGTTACAAGCTTGGTGCGAATCTTACAAAATTTCTCGCGCTTGCACAGAATCTTTTTCAATCTATCCAAGATTTCTTGGGGTGTACAAGTTTCTATGTTGTTCACTAATGCCTTACTCCTGAGGTTTATGTCACTGGTAAGGAGAATCTAAAAATAGATATATAGTTTTTTGTATTTGTAGAATGTAAAGGGTTAGGTTAAGACCAGAGTTTAAATAACAAAATAAAAAATATATATATATAATATATATATATATATATATATATATATATATATATATATATATATATATATATATATATATATATATATATATATATTTTTATTAACAAGTAATGACACACATAAAGGACCTACCGTATTTTCATATTTTTCAACAGCTTGCATACAACTAGCCAGAATCTTATCATCCGGTGACTTGCCTATATCTTTTTGCTGACTAACTTCCAATACTGATTGTCCTTAAAATAAATAATTATTATTTTTACTGTATATTGTATGCAAAGCCCCTAAATCCTAATGCACCTGGCCAAACAGGAAATCACCATTTGCCCAGATGTTATGTTCATAACCAAACTATGGTTACAATTACGGCCGAGTGATGATCGCGTTGTTAAATTTAGCAATGGACTTAGCAATTGTTAAAAGTTAACAACGGTTTAGAATGTTTAACAAAACGTCATTGTCACTGTTACTCAATAATTTTAGTAGGCAACCTGTCACAATCTGACATTTTGTTAAACATTCTAAACCGTTGTTAACTTTTAACAATTGCTAAGTCCATTGCTAAATTTAACAACGCGATCATCACTTGGCCGTTAGACTGTCAAACCCATCAAAAAAATGAAATTTTGAATGTTAGCATAACTAACAAAATGATGACAAACTACATAAAAATGACAGCTGTAAGTGTCACAGCGATGACGTAACGGATTTTTTTTAATGTAAAAGGGGGTCGTGTGACATTTCTTTTTAAAGGTTTTTACAGCCATAAATTTTTAGATCCTCGCGTCAAATTGCTTTTGTTATAGCATCAACTTTTATTTTTCCCAGTTTAGAATGTTATAACTTAATTTTTAATATTTTTGGTGAATTTTTTCAGGTGTAATAATAAGTTATTATGACTGTATGCTTTCTTGGCATGTTTGTCAAAGATATTAGTTGTCAGTCTAAAGTACTTTTATTTTTGTTAAGTCTTTTCTGGTTTAAAACGACTCGATCTCTAGAAGAAAAAGTCCAATCTATTTTAATTTACGGAGAAACTCATCGTAATTTGCACGCTTCTGTGAGAATGTTCAGAAAATACTTCCATGAAATTTATGACAAAACGTCATAAAAAGTAAAAAGCTATCAGAATTTCCTAAGTTTTTTAAAGCAAAATTTCTTAAAATTTAGTTTAATTTTTTATTTTAATTTCATCTTGACAACGGTGGCCGACTTGGCACCGAAACGTATATTAGTATCTTCGATTTTTAGGTTTTTTGGGGGGTTTTCCTTCTTTTTTGTTGTTATACCCCGGAACCTGGACTGAAGAGGTCCAGGTTCCGTAACCACAAAACTATAGAACATATTGTGTTTAGCAGGTAAAAACTTTTAAAAAGAGGTGTTACACGACTCCTTTTATATTAATAAAGAACACTGATGTCATAATGATGTTGCTGTGACACAGATGTCATTTTTATGTAGGTTGACATCACTTTGTTAGTCATGCTAACATCCCAAATGTGGTTTAAATATCTTCAGTACTTCGAAAGATATAAGAGGGGGGGGAGCAGCAGAAAGACTTAAAGCCCTTAAATTAACAACCTTGGGATCATAGGATCAGGGGGGTGTTTAATTGAGTCCTACAAAATACTACACTCCCACTATACATGTGATATTAATTTCTTACACTGCAACACCAACTTGCAGTTATGTGGACATGGTCCAAGACTGAACACCGAATTGTGTCATACACTTTCAAAGAAAAATTTTCTTATGAACCGAGTGGTATAACAGCAATGGAATGCGTTTTCGGATAATATCATAACTTCTTCATCATTAAACGCTTTTAAAGCCAGACTTAATAGTGTTATTTCTCAAATAATCGAATTTAAAGTTACTTGTATAGGTGTTTGTATAAAGTGTCATCAACTCACGGTGGACAAATGGGAAGAACAACCCCAGAGCCAGGAACAAAGTTTAGGTGGAAAACAGTAATAAGAAATTTTGTTAAAAAACGCATCATGACCTGGTCTAAAGCTTTGGATATGTTAAGTGCAACGATCTGGGATTGACCAAAAAATCCAAGGAACTTGTTTCAGTTGTGTGAGACAAGGGAAAGAAGACCTGCTGTGGATCTTGTGTGGCCAAATCATAACTAGAATAAATTTAAAATAATTGGCACTTACCTATTATTTTAGAATCTTTCTCTGATAAATGTTTGTTTATAAATCTTTCCGCCTCCAAAGCTATAGATTTCGTTGGTTGACCACTATGGTCCTTGAGATCGTCCAATTCTTTTAAAACCATCCAGGGTACATAGACTTTTATCTTTTGACTACCTACAATATTAGGAATATAGTAAATAGGGTTATGCTATTTCTGTATAACAGTGTTTAAGTGAGAGAATAAATTAGAAGAAAGAGTACAAACGCACAACTTACCCGATATTTTTAAATTTAAAACATCCTTAATCTTAGGTAAAGAATGCATAAACACGTTGGTGTCGGTAACTATACATAAGATATTCTCCTTTTTTATGGGCTCCGGAGGCGCGGGACTAATTCTCTGAGGATTCTCGCTTGATTGAGGTACCGACTACAAAGATAAATAAATTATAACACACTACATAGAATTTAAAGTCTTATAAAGATAAAAAGATACGAAAAAAATAGCATGTTTAAACATCACAGGTGCTATAAAAACTATACTGACTAGAGCCATGGAGGTAATATTGAATCTCACCCCACTTGACATTTTTGTAAGGGAAGCGGCTTTGACGACTCTAACATGCCTTCGCATGCTTGGTCTAGATACTAAGTAGGCACTGGCTCAACTGGACGACGCCTGTGGAAGGACGCTACAATAGAACTACCAATTCTATAGGCAAGGGCGGACTCAATTACAGCTAGATTTGTTATTAACAAACCCTACACAATCAATACCAAAGGAACAATATCAAAAATGGTCGAGTCTAAAGGAATCATTAACTTTTACACTGAAGGCCCTAAGACCAAGGTGAGTACAGGCTGTGGCGTATACTAACCAACTATAAACCTAAAAATCGGCCGGACAATGGGTGCCGAACCCAGCGCACTTCAATCCGAACTGACGGCGATAACCATAGCGGCTCACGAAATTAAAAGCCGCAACATTACCAACAGTACTAACTGTATTTATACTGAAAGTAGACAAGCACTACTAGCCCTGAAGAGACCACACATTATTTTAGGACTTATACTAGAATGTAACCATACCTTGACTAATATCTCTCAAAATAAACTGGATCAAGGGGCATGACATATCTATGTAATTATACTGCTGACTAGCTAGAATACTCCCATCGTTTGTTTAAAGGGAAGAGAGATGAAACTATGAACGGCAACCTCGCAAAAAACTGCTGAGCTATCGAGACAAGGTAATAGCAAAGAGAAGCCTTATGATGTCCAGAAGGAACCTTCGAGTATTAAGGGGCGTTCTAATTGGCCACTGCGGGCTACGAGGACACCTATTCAAAATGGATTTAATTGACAGAGAAACATGCAGAGGCTGTGTACAAGAAAATTAGACTGTGGAACATATTCTTTGCCATTTTCCCGCCCTTACATTTAAACGGTACTCCATGCTGGGCACAAACTGGCCTTTATTAGCCGAAATTAGGGAGATTCCACATAAAGACATCCTTAACTATATTAAATCAATAGGTTGGACGACGCAGTAAATCTCCCTCCTACCAGAGGAAGCACAAAGGACCTACTAAGGTCTAGGTGCTGTGGTATTACCACCCTCTGGAACTTTCAGATCAGAAAGAAACGGGAATTAACAGTTAAATTCACGACAGAAATAATAAGTTTTATCGGACGTTAGAAAGGTGAAGACACTAGAGTCCCACGCAGCTGTAAGCATGCAAGCTGCATCTAGTGATATTGTGGCCACACCCCTGGTTAGCGTGGTTTTCACAAAAAAAAAACAAAAAGGAAAATATTACTTTAAATAAACAATTTTAGGATTGCATTAGGCCCAACACCTATTTCATATTCTTTTCTAGGAAGCTCCAAAGTTCTAGTTCTCTAAAATAATGGTTATATTTCATTCAATAGACTTTTACACACGAAAAAAACAGTATATTTGTATGTTAAGGGGTAATTCTGGTTAGTTTTAGTTTAGTTTTCCAAATTTTTTTTGTTTTTTTTTTAACATTTTCCGAAAGTACATAAATCTAAGAGTATTGTGTTAAAATATCTAAGTGATCAGACCACTGTAACTATATTATTTTACGATCAAACTCGGTCAGACCGCCATCGAGTTTGGCAAGAGTAGTAACAACCAACGTATGCGATCAGCTAATCTTCATAGCTCTCAATGTTCCCAAGAAGAGATTTTGTATGGTGCCGGCATCGCTAATTGATTTTAAGTATTTTTTTTTCTTATAAAACTTTAAACGCGTTTATCTCAGACCTACGTTTTTCTGGTTGGCTTTCACAATTTCTCTAGAACTACTGAACCGATCTTTATGTAATTTAAACCACATATTCTTTACAGTGTTCGCTTCCTCGCATCGAGCCGAAAAATCCAATTTTTGATTTGACCTATTTTTTGAGACTAAGAAGTGTAAAAAAACCCTTATTTGTCTTTTTTTTTAAATATCTGCCATTTCGTTATTAATTAAAAAATAATTATTCCGGCTCGATGAGAGGTAACCATTTATGTATTGAATGTAAATAATTTCATTTTTTGTGTTTTAGATCAGCCAATTTTTGGATTTCATGGATGCCAGCGACATATCAACTTTTGGAGTTTTTTCATATAAAAAAAAAAAAAAATAATTTTTGATTTTAGTGTAATTCAAAAATGTATTTCTTAGGCCAAATAAACTCTATATTTATATCTATAATAGTTTTTGTGTAAGAAAATCGGATATATTGGCTTTTTTTCGAGCGCCGAAACCAGAATGCCCCCTTAATATAAATATTAATACCCTTATTAAATTTTAAGTTTCTATTATTCGCCCTTTTTTTAGACAAATTCCAATTTACTTGTGCTAACAGTTGAATTTTACACGATAAAGGATCATGGGCAACATAAATTCATCTGTGACAACGCTTAATGCAGGTTATATGTTGTTTGGGCTTAAAAATTACATCTTTCACACTCAATTATTTGTCTGGCTTTACTTACATCCCAGTCCATGGAAATGTCCTCCTGTGGATCTGGCAATTCGCTCTTGTTAAATATACTGTCATTTACGTTTACAATCATCGAGTCACTTATTGTAGTATCAACGATGTTTTTAGTACACTGGTGAGAGGTGAGCCAATTTTCAGTCAAAAATTCTTTGGAACACATCTGACATTTGTTTGGACTACTATTAGGAAGTTGTGGTGTGGCTAAATTGGAACATACAAATAAAATATTTACATAACTTTTTTACATAAGAATAACTTCGGTTTATTTAAATTAAAAAATGTACTTTTATTACCTAAAAATGTAGGACCTCTTCACAGTTTGTGATAGTACAAATATTATTTAGTACCACTGGCAGCATAGAATTTCTGGGACGGGTAATGTCAAAACATTTAAACGCGTTTTTGGTAAAATTAAAAAATTAAATTAAATTTTTAACTTTTGATTATTTTCTATAGCGAAACGAGGTATCTGTTTTCCAAGAAAAGTAAGTATGGAGAATATTTTTGGTTGGTATTGGAAGCATTTTAGTTACCATTTAGAAAAAATGCAAACTTTGCTTGTTAATGTGTTGAGCAGCAGCATATTAAATATAATTTTTTTTAGCAAACTGCTAACTTAAACAATATGTTTATATTAAATAAATAACATTACATTCTTACCACTAAATTCATGTATCCTTATTACTGAACCTGGAGGATTTTCCATTAATGTTGCTGCCAATCGCTCTGTTTCCATTAACTGACTAGAACTCTGATCATTAGCATTTTTCTCACAGATCACATATGTTTTGTAACTGTTACATGTCTCACTTTTTATCCTAGCCAATCTATCACTAAGAGATCTTTTGGCACTACAACTTTGCTTTTCTACAAATTCTACAGGTTTATCAATATACCTAACTACACTTTTATCTGGTTCTGTATCATGCATTGCCTGCGCTTCTCCATTAAAAATATTTGTAGAACTCGAAGACTTACGAGTATATAAGTTTTTTGGACAATCTGGTGTACCAAAAGTACTTTCAGTTCTTCGTACAGTATTGTTTGAGGCAGTGTCATTGATATTACTGTTAACATCATGACTTTGGATATCTGAGGCAAAAATATTATTTATTTTCCGAGTATTGCGATTATTTTGAAAAATATTACTATGTTGCTGTGCACCAAAAATACTGTTGTATTTGCTAGTTTCCTGAAAAAAAAAATTATAAAAGTTTAAATCTTAAAAACTTAAGGTAATTGAGAACTCATCAAATACTCTAACTCCATAATTGACATTATTTGATCTCTGAACGCTACTACTGAATTCCAATCAAATATCTCTATCAAAGCGTCTCTAGCAGCGCTCGCCGGCACCTTTTTAACATACATGCTCAAAAACAAAATTCTGGATATTTGATGAAAAAAACATATTATTTTTTATGACAACATTAACAAAACCTAACACAGATCATAAAAAATCTCTAAACTACCATACAATCACTCTATTATGTGTACTAGGAAAAACTCTCTAAATCTTTATAAAAACAACCACAGAAAAAGTTCTTAAACCAAAAATTCCACTATACCAATTTGGATCCACAGAAAAGTGCTCAATACAACAGAACTAAACAGAACTAACTATATCTCCAAACCACTCATCTACTCAAACACCATACTGCAGCAATATGTTTAAACACCAACAAAGCTTTCAATAGTGTGTGGTACACGGGACTGCTTTATAAGTTACACCAACTAAAATGGCCTCCTTAAGGAATTTTTATCATAAAAAAGTTTTTGGAAAAGTGACACATATGAATCAGAATTAATAATTCCTTCTCAAACAGCTTCAAACCAGAACAAGGATTCCCCCAAGGATCAGCATTATTGCCATTATTATATAATATATACTGCTATGACATATAGCACAAATCAAGGGATACAATTTGCTGATGATACTGCACAAAATCTCCTACAAATCTTCCAAAGAAAAGAAAATTATGAAACAATAAGATATATCAGAAGAATTTTTCTGGGCAATGTCCTGGACCAGACTTTTGGCTTCATCACTCCAGGGACCATAACTCTCAACAGCAAAAGGTACAAAAATATATCAGTGGAAAAATTCACAATATTTTTTGCGTGTTTTATACTCAGCAAGAATACAAGCTGCACCTGATGATTTAGATGTTCTCTCTATAAAGGAATTGGCTAAAGTGTGTGAACATGTAGCATCCCAAAGGAGCTGTTTACCATGTTCTCCATGAGATCACTTTTTTTGCAACTTAGCCCATAAGAGCTGTAAATGTCTCAAACACAGAAAGACCTAAACTTAGTCCATCAGATATAAAAAGCACCACATCGCGCTGCTCTATGTTTTTATACATAAATTAAAACATTTTTTTAAATAAAAATCTTTAATATACCTTCAGAGAAATCTTGGCCATATGAGTATGACAAAAATTAACCAATCATTTTGTTAATTCTAATGATATTCACTTACCTTAGTATGCATTTTGCTAGATTCTACACAACCAAACGGACTTTGTGGTGTAGGAGGCGATCTAGAACTTTGCAAGGTATTTAATTTGTTATCTGAACCTGGTGTTAGTGTTTTATCACTATTATTACTTTCGAGACTAGCTCTATGTAATGGACTTGTATATTTGAAACTGCTTTCACTATCTGATGCCTCCGAAAGTACAATAAAATCCTTTGATAAGCTAAAAAATATGATGTATATTTTAAAAAATTACGCTGAATATACTCAAAGCTGTTCACATCTAACATCTATCTAAGGGCACACATTAACTGAAAAAAATTTAAAGATATTTGAAATTTAGATGTTAACTTTAATAAAAAGGTTTTAAGACAGACTTGGCAACTTTACTAATGTTATTAAGTTACTTTTTTACCAATCAACATACCCAGAAGGTTTGAAAGAGACCACTCAAGTCTCATTCACCACAACCACTGGTATATGCTTCAAGGGGAGGGGGAGCAGGGAAGGCCTAGGCCTGAAATTGTATGTTAGCTATTTTTTTTTTTTTTGGTAAAAATTTCCATTTGAAAATTTTTAAAATGTGTTGTACCTATTAGAAGACAAATGTGAAAAATGTGTCAAACTTATTCATATCCCTAACTGCACCAGATCCAATTTTGTCGGCTTACTAAATACCTAACAACCTAATTTAAAAAATATAGAATTAGTAACAATGCTATTTTCAATCTATCTTAGCTTATACTAAATTATAGTATACTCACTTCAGCTATATTACTCTATACTTTTAATACAAATGCTTTTTATTGCTTTAAGTATGCTATTAGTTTATAGGTTATCCTAGTAAACCATTAAAAAAAAAACTTACCTGAGTGAACCCTCTGACACTCTTCCAGATGTTACAGAAGCATTTGCATCGCGCACCTTTTTTAAGGGACTTGTATGTACTTTATCACTGACTTTTTGTTCTGCCTTGCTACATTCCAAAAAACTTTCTTTAGCTACTTTTAATCTATCATTTGCAGATTTCTTTTTTGGTATTTTATAAGTAGACGATGTACCAGGACTCTTTGTGGGGGTTATTAGATTTATAATAGGAATGTTTGTTTTGTTTACTAAATCTTTATGTAAAGATTTTGAGGTGGCTTGAGGTGATTTTTTTAGGTTTTCTCTCAAAAGAGTTAGGCGACTTTTAGCTATGTTTTTTTCTGGATGTTTTTTAAAATCTGTGGTATCACGAGCCCCTGTTATACCTTTAGTTTGTTGACATGGAGCAAGTCGATTTTGAGCCAAATTTTTCTCTTCATACTTCTTGGAGTCTGTAACTCTATTCTTTGTTTCGCTCTGAATGGTAGTTTGTGTACATGTTCTTTTGTGAGACACATCGCTTTCGTCGCTTAGACGTCTCTTAAGGCCCTTAATGTTATATCTTTCCTTTTTGGAGTTATCTTGGCCTCTAATATTTTGCTTTAAATTATTTGTTTTTTTATCTGTTAATGTTGCTTTGCTTTGGTTAGTAGACATTATTTTTAAAAGTTTGGGTGAAGTGGTGACCTAAAGAAAATATTTTTCCACACTAAAATGACAGTAAAAAAACTTTAGAAAAAAATTTGAAAACATTTAACATAACCTACTTATTAGATTACGGTGAGGCTAGCTCCAAAAAAGGTGCCAGTTCCAATAAACACTGACAGTTCGAACCTTCGAATATATACGTGCTGGAGGCAGCCTTGCAGCTGGGCCGTGCAAACAAGTATGCCAAAGGACAGAAGACCACAGAAGACCTATCAGTCACGTGAAGGGAGAGAGAAAGGTTATACCGCTATTCTTCTTTCTCTCTCACAAACATCGTTTACAAATATATGTGGGCTTAACTCTAACGTGAACTCTGTTCACCATTATCTTCAATCCTCCAAACCCCACATACTATTTCTTACCGAAACCCAAATAAGTCCCAAAACAGCAACCAACCACCTCCTTTTCCCAGGTTATGAACTCATTTCATCTTTTCGACCCCATGGCGGCGTTTGTGCTTACGTTCGCAACGACCTGGCTTGTGTTAGGGTCGTTAGGGTTTCTAACCTCGAATCGGGTAGGCCTGATATTCTTTGGCTTAAACTTACTTTCAGATCTTCTACTAAATTTATCTGCTGTATATACCGGTCCCCGTCTGACAATTCCTACAAAGAGTTCTTTGATTTCCTTTCAATAAAGATCGACAATATTATTTCCCAGTTTCCATTGGCCGAAGTAATCGTCCTCGGGGATTTTAATGTTCATAATAAGGATTGGCTAGGCTCCACAAAAACTGATACACAAGGCAGAGCAGCAGAAAATTTCGCAATCAGCAACTCGCTCACCAATCTAATTATGGAACCTACCTACTTTCCTAGGGTTCCCACCCTTTTAACCCCCTAGATCTCTTTCTTACTTCCCCCCCGAACTCTATCAAGCATCAGTAACTGCTCCCCTTGGTCGCTCTGACCATGGTTTGGTCAAACTTGGTCCCCAAAAGAGCAACACGTAGTGCAATTTTATGCATCCTTTTACAGTTTAGTTAGAGGGCCCCGAATTCCCCTTTCTTCGTTCCTTTATTCCAAGTGTCAAGACTATGGAACCTGCTCCCCGGGGTTTTCCTTCGTCCCAGTAGACGAGTGGACGACTAGCCTAAAACGCGAAACCGTTCTGGTTACGTTATTTTCTAATTATGGTAAGTTGTGGTTAATCGTTGTTCCGTGACTTAAATCCCCGTAATCCCCCATTGCGAGTTATAGCTATTATAACCTAACTGATTGGCACTAACCACAACTAACCCTTTTTTATTCTGTGATTTGCACGGTGAACGGAACTGGCGAACTGTACATAGTAAATGGTCTTAGAACAAAGCCAGCATAAAAGATTAATATAAGATAACCTTTCGTATTTTGTGAAGATAACCTTTAATTTTTAAGGAAAACCTACGTGGGAAACCCCCATCATCATTTGCATTTTCAGTACAAAACTACTGAGACACAGTTTATGAAAAACATTGAGTTTAAATATAATAATTATGATCTGCAAGGTAAAAAAAAGGGAACAAAGAATCCTTATTTTGACCCCAGGAGATATACCTGTAAATCTAGACGAGGTAACCATAGAATTTATACCCATAGTTGGCGACTGGCTTGAGCTAGATGTAAGAAAAAAAAGGGGGGAAGAAGCCCACCACAGATCAAAGCACCAATGTGATAAAAGTAATCAGAATATTCCCAGTTGGACATCGTATAGAAGATGGCAAAATAACATCATGGGGTCTCTTGGGGGGGGGCAGGTAGCATCAACAAAAATATCTTTTTCAATCAAAATTCTTTAAGTTGTGGATATGTACCTATCGTTGATGACTCAGTAGTTACTAAAATTTAAAAAAAAATCTGACCAATCAATGTGTAGCTGGAGAGCTTTAAAGGTCTTACCATCATGTATAACAAGTAAATTTAAAAAAAAAGGGGGACAATAAATCAAAACAAAATTTTGGGGGGGAAGTCATCCTGGAGGAAATTTCTGAAAAAAAATTTATATTTTGTAAATCTTGGGGAAAGCAAACGATTTTCAGTTTTTTTTAACCAATAGGTCCACTCAAAATTTTAAATTTTTAAATGTAGAGATATCAGAAAACCCTTCACAAATAACTTTGTCAGAATACAATCCTGAAAACGAAGATATTCCAGGGGGGGAAAGTTTGGTATTAAGTTTGCACTGTCGCCTAGAAATATAGGCTCTTCAAATGAGCTTCTAATTTTTAAATTTTAAAAAGGGGGGTTTACGGGGGGGGAAAATATATTAATATTAATGTTGACCTAAATGCTACTGGAGGAGCTTAAAAAAAAAATTATTTCCCCCCCTTTGATCCCCTTTCCCCCAAAAAAGGGGAAAAGTTAAAAGGTAAGTTTACCTTATTTTTTTTTTTATTTATAACTTTTGTCTCTTTATCTTTAAAGGCAGTGTTTTTTAAAAAGGGTTTTTTTTTCAATTGTAGATAAAAAAAAAGCAGGTCAGGTCATTTTTATGGTGCTAGGCTTCCTGAATATCCTGTACCTAAAAATCTTTTAGATTTGGTAAAAAAAGTGGGATGAAGGAAGAGATGAGGTTGGTCTTATGGAGGAGTTAAAGTCTTTTTAAAAATTTTATTTAATAATTTGGTAAGTTTATTAAATAATTTTTTTTTTTGACTTTTGACAACAGCCAAATTCAAATTCAAATTTATTCCATAATTTTACACTTTTTTTATTTTACAATATTGGTACGTAATTGTAAGGTGAAAACAATGATTTTTTTCTATGGCACCTGGCTGAATTAACAGCTGTATGTGCCTAAAGAAAAAATTTAAAGGGCAATAATAATAATAATAACAACAATAACAATATTAAAAATAATAAGAATAATAATTTACATACTAATTTCTCCATAATACACACACCTACATACTTATTTACACATTATTATAATAAACAAAGAATCAGATATTTGGGGGTAAATTTTTTTGTACATAATAAATATTCCTAAAAAATATTTATAAAAACTTCATTTTTAAAAAAATACATGCTCTACATTCGTTATTAATTTTTTTTTGATTTTTTTTTCATTTTAATGCCAACTGGTAACAAGTTATAAAATTTTGGACCAAGATATGTCAAAAATCTTTGATTTATATCTCTAAGGTTTTTTTGGGAAACTGACGGTTTCTTTGGATTTTACTTCTAGTTTCATGTTGATGATTTACATATTTTTTAATTTTACTTTCTTTATGGATATAAGAACACGCATCTAGAATATACGAGGATCTTACATTAAATATTTCTTCGTTGTACAACAAATATGTATGATAGGTTTTTCTTTTTTATATATAATTTTTAAAATAAAATTTTGTATAATATTTAATTGTTTTAAGGCACTATTGTACAAACCACCCCAAACTATAATACCATATCTAATTTAAGACTCAACCAGCGCCCTATATACCTATCATTAGTAGCAGATTCGTGACAACATTTCACGTAAAAGATAAAATTTGTGAATTAGTTTTCTTATATTATTTTTTTTAAATTTTTTAAAAAAAGTTCGTCCCATTTTAAGTGTTTATCAATCATTAGGACCAAATATTTTGTACTTCAGACCTCTTTATTTGGTGTTTCAAAATTGTCCACAGTGATACTGGTAAAGGGGGGGGCCAGCTGATGTAATAGAAAAAGCTATGTAATTTGTTTTTTTTAAATTTAGTGTTAGCTTGTGATAGTCCAACCAGTTTTAAACCCCAACCAAACCCAACTTCACCAGCTCTTTCACCACTGACTGTTCCTTTTTGGGGCCCCCATTTTTTTTTTCCATAGCATCACTATACAAGTCGAATCTTGACCACCTGCTTCCCCGGGGGGTTAAATATGATCTAAAGACATTCAAAAAGCACCCCGAAAAACCCCAGTTTTAAAAGTACTAAGGGCTTATCATGAGGGACCCCCAAAAAGGGGGAATAATTGTTGAAAACTTATTACTCTTTGGTACCGTGTCAAATGCCTTCGCCAAATCAAGAAACACAGCAATACATTTCTTTCCAGCATTAAGGCCAGCAGTTGTCTGGCCCCCAAGTTTTTCCATGGCATCACACATACCAATTCCATCACCCACAAATCCCCAAAATTTTTTGTCTGACAAAATATTATTTTCTTTGTAAAATTTAAAGAGCCTTTCTTTAAGACATTTTTCGAAAGTCTTCCCAAAGTTGTTCATTACACTTATTGGTCTAAAATTTTTAATATCGTTCTTTCTTTTGTTTGCTGTACAAAAAGAATTTTGTTCACCATACATTCACCCACATTTACAAAAACATTGTTACAATAATTTGCCATATCTTTATCACTTTTAAATTCGATTCCATTATGCAAAATGTTTATATATCCATTATTTTTAGCTTTTTATTCATTAGTCGCTTCAGAAATAACTTTGTAAATTTTTTTAATATTTGTCTCATTCTTTTTAAGTTCGTCTCTGTAGTAGTCATTTTAGTTATAGTCGTTTTACATTTAAATATAAGTTTATTTAAAGAGTTACAATACTGCTTATACTGATGGTTCCATTGAGCACTCAAAGCATCTTCATTGCTAAGAGAATTTTAGTATTTACTTAAACCACAATAACATAAATAACATTTAAATAGATTTTAAAAAAGTTGGTAAAATCATAATAAAAATAAAATTTGCAGAGTTTCTAAAAACTAAACGACGCGCGAGCATTGTTCTAAAATTGTGCTGAAAACATTTTTTACGTTAAATATAAAGTACCTACATACCTTTAGCTATAATAAATGCTCATAATGCCTTGTCTACTACCTTGTATCCAAAGAGCGACTGCAAAAATCGCTTAAAAACTGCCTGTTTTTTCACAATTCACAGAGAGGTGAGGAAAAGACATACAAATGTGTATTTTATACCAAATTACTCGTCGCAAAAAATTAGGATGAGCATTGCTTTTCGTTTATGCAAAGTTTCAAAAATCACCCCTACCTAGGGGTTGTAAAGTCGCCAATTATGAAGAATTGCGAAAATAGCAGTGGTATTAAAAGTTATTCTCACTGCGATTTTTGTTTTGAATGGACCTTGGAAAAATGTAGTAATACATCTCCATTCCTGTAAAGGTCGTAAGTAAATCAACCCCCATGGATAATGTGTGGGTGCAATCATTTCCTAAAATATATAAAATTATATACAACTTTAAAAATTGCAAAAAAGAAATCAGATTTTTTAGGGATGTGTAATAAGAAATAAATGTATATGATAATCAACCACTTTTTTCTAAGGGTGAAACCTATCAATAGGAAAAATTGAATGAAATGCTAGCTTTTTTAAAAAAAGTCTTAGCTACGTATTTTTTTTATTCAAGTATATAAAACCGGGCCTTTTGAATTTTTTAAGTTTACTTTTAACCAAAAACCCCCTTGTGTTAAAAAA
>JAHBCN010005898.1:0-52027 GCA_019359885.1 Listronotus oregonensis | reverse complement strand
ATAAAATAAGCTATTTCAATATAGACCCTTAACCTACCGTAAAAAAACCAATCGTACATAGTATGCCCTTTTAAATAGTAAATATTAATTATGCGCTAATCACTTATTAATAGGTTTTACAGCATGACCGCGGTAAGTTCTGGATAGAACATGAAAATGGTGCAAAAATTAGGCATCTTAAAACAATTTATACTTAATATGCATCTAAAACAACAGAAAATTATCGGCTTAGGTGTAGGACTGTCTGTCTGTAGCTTAATATTGTATTTTGTTGAAAAAAATTAGTTTTGGAACAATCGTACTTGGTGTGCTTAATTAAAATTTTCGAAAGGTAATTTATTGCTTATGTATCTATTAGATGGCATACTAAGTTTAATTTATTAGGGTGGATAATTTTACACCTTCAAGGTCTATTTTCTATTTAATTTACCCCGGTATTCATGTAAAATATCCTAATAAAATTTTAAACCTTTATTTAATTTTTATGCGGTATAAAAATTCTATTTTAAAGGTAAAATGTACTCTGACATAAAAATTAAGAAATTTAGAATAAAAAGTTTATTTATTAGTTTTATTAGGTAACCTAATACTATTAAAGGGGTAAGACCTATTAAGTAGACAATTAAATTAAAAAATATAATTAAAAAAAATCCAGTTTAATTTTAAAAAAACCGGCAAAATTAAATAAACAAAAATATTTATTTTTTATTAAAAATACCAAAAAGGCAAAGGACACTTCTTGATGAGTTAGATAAAAATATTTTTTGCTTTTTATGGGAAGTGACATAACATATTTTTTTATGATATACCAGTGATAAAGAATCAGAGGGGTAGACATAAACACATTTTGTCTGCATCAAAATACATTTTATGTATTTTTGAAAAAAGACTCTAAAAGTGTGGGCTGTTTTTTTGTCAATTAAAAAAAAAATGTTACAGTAGTAAGTACCTTATCCCTATTTTTATTTTCACTTAAATTAAATTAAGCAAATATTAATTTAAACTTACGCATGTTACTACGGCAGCAAAAGCACAAATAAGTAGCAAGATGTATCCCTGCATTTTTAAATAAAATTTTATTGCTTAGTTGTCGTTATAACCAATAGAACTGTTATAAATAAAAATATATTTTTGGACATATTTATATGATAAATGCAACCAATTATGAAGGTCGAATTATTTTTGAGCATTTTAAAATTAGTCTATAAACAAAGATTTTCTTACCTGGTAATTATTAAAATGATTGGTGACAGATTTAAATATCATACATGGATGATTTCTGCTACATAATTATTGCAAATACACCTATTATTATTATTTTTTGGCATTTAGGGTTCGTGAAGTAAACAAATTACCCACTTCTTTTAGTAATTTTAATTTTAAGGTGATAATAAAAACATATTTCTTAATTTAATAATTTAAATATTTGGTGGTGTTTGTTGGATGTAAAAAATAGTGTCTGAGATTTTTTCACTAGAAACCATGAAATTTTACTATTAAATGTAATTTATACAAAAAGTAATATTATATAAAGAATAATATGTATTTTTAAAATTAAAACTTTTCCTAAGTTAACATAACTTAGGAGAAGGGTTTAAATATGATACAAAATGTTATTTTTAGAACAAATGAATTTTAAATATAACCCATCAAACATTTTGCTTTGGGGATGTAAAGGCGTGCATTGCGATTTTTTTAAATGTTTTATTTATAATTTTATTAAAATAAAAAAATAGGGATTGTCGGGGTGCCAGGTTAATAATTAGATTTATTTCATAAATTCAGCAATTCACAGTTATTATCTCAAATATTACATACTGTTTTAACGTTTCCAAATTTTAAAAAAAAAAGGAATTGTGAATTCAGCCAATTTTTGATGACCACAAAAACTCCGTACTGGTTCATAAAATTAGTTAAACAAAAAAGAAGTCATTAGATTATTAGTTAAGCCAAATTTAATGTTTTTTTTTAAATAACAAAATGGCGGCTTTTAAAAGCTTTCAATCGATTTTTTAAAGAAAAAACAACAATTTACTGAAAAAAAAACGAAGTTTTTAACAGAAACTAGAATTATTTGATTAAATTTTAGATTTATCATTTAAGGGCTTTTTTTGTATAATTAGTTTTGGATAAAGCAGTATAAAGTGATGATGGTTACCAAAAAGCATCTGGGGGGGGTCCAACAATGCTGGTAATAAATTCTTCATTTTTTTTAGTCGTAGAATAAAATCGTAATGCTTTTTAAGGGCAATTAAATGGTTTATTTAACTATGTAAAAATTTTATAAAAGTTTTTAAAAACCAAACGAAAATCTACAATTAAATTTACCACTTGTAATGTAAAATTTAAAAATTTATATCTCCGAGAAAATTTACTTTAGCAACTTTAATTTTTACTACGATATAATACAAACACTCGGCATTGAGTTAAATTTTGGGGGGACGCAGCAACGGTTATTAGCCCAGTGGGGAGGAAAAAAAAAAGGGTTTTATGACGTTAATTTGTAACAGGTTGAAAGGTGTTAGAAGTTGAAAGGGGGAGATTATCTAAATATGGTATATAGTTTTAGACTAAAAAAAATTAAAATTGGGGGGGGTGGGGTTTAAAAAAGTGCAAAAACGTGTATTTTGCTTCTGCAAGCCCATTGTTTTTTTTTAAAAGGGAAAACGTTTAAAATTTTTTTTGGGTTTAAAAAAAAACCCAAATTGGGGGCCCCCCAAAAAAATTTATTTGGTTCATTTGTTTATAAAAAATGAAAAAAACCCTTTTTAAAAAAAGCCTTTTTTTTAAACGTTGATAATTATTGCAAAATTTTTTTTATCCATTTCTTTATTGAAAAACTTGGTTTTTTTTAAATTTTTAAAATTTAAAAAAGAGCAAATTTTTTTTTAAGAAATTGGGGGTTTTACTGATTTTAGACCCCCCAATCTAGTAGGCTATATTTTTTTTTTGTTTATAAATATTTTAGGTATTACAAACTGTCTTTTGCTTCTTCGAGACTTATATTTTACAAAATTTTGATCAACGAAATAAAAAAATAATAATATTAAGTCCTTTTTTTAAAAACCCTTAAAAAAAAAGGGTTTTTTTTTTAATAAACAATTGGGGCCAAAACCCCCCCCTGCATAAGTTAAAATTTTTTTAAACCAAAAAAAAATGGAAAGCTGGCTTCAATCAAATTTTTTTAAAAAAAAAGGGGCTATTTTATTTAACCTACAATTTTACTTCAGATTTGTGTTCAGCGGAAAAAATACTCCAGAAAATCCTTTACCCACACCCAGCACACACCACTTTTTTTTTTAGCCTGTGTAATCAATTAAACCCAAGTTTATTTATATTTATTTTTTTATTTAAAACCCCCTTGAAAGACACGTCAATTACTAAAAAATAAAGGCACTTTAGAAATAGAAAAGCCAAATTGGTGTTCATGAATCCTTCCCCAATTAAAGGTATTTTGGAAGATCAATTATTTCTTAAACTGAAACTGAAATTTTTTCTTAAATTTTTTTAAATTTATATTTCGGGGTTTAAAGCGTTTCAGATAAAAATTTAAATATAAAAAAAATTAAAATTTTTTTAATTACAAAACACAAAAAAGTGGGTTTTCCACTAATCTATAAAAAAAAAAAACTTTTCGCCCCCAAACAGGGCAGTCGGTTTTAGACGCTTGGGAAGTTGATCTCCCCCGGGGAAAAGCCGCCCCAACCCCCGGGAGGCCCCAGGTCTAAGAAATTCAAGGTTTTAATTTTTAAGTAATTTTTTGTTTATTTTAATATTTTTGTTTAAGTAAGCGTGCCCCCTTTTTTTTGATTACGTGCTTTGTTATCGAGGTGAAGAGGTGAAGTGGCTTTTTTGGGCCTTTTTGGTTTATTTTTAGTTTTATTTTAACATTTTTTTTTCTTTTTTAAAAAACCCCCCAGTATTCCCCGGGGCGTTTCTTTCTCAAGGAAAAAACCCGGCCGGGGGAAAAAATCGTAAATATTTATTTTACTTTCAGGGGGAAAATCGGCCGCCTTGTATTTCGGGGGGGCCTGCGGAGATTTATTCGGGGGGGGTTTTGGCCGCCTTGTTTCAACAGGCAGGCCCCCCGGGGGAAAATACGTGTTTTAATTTATTTGTTTGTTTATTTCCCCGGGCCCCTGGTATTAACCGGCAGGCTGATGGTTTATTTCAGATTTGAACAAAAAGGGGGCCCCATTGCACACGGGAGGCGGCGCCCCTTTTTCCCAACGTTTTTGAAGAATCCGGGTTCAGGGAAACTTAGTATTTTTTTTTTTTCGCGTTTCAAAATTTTTTAAACACCGTTGGGGGGTGTCAGGATAAATTCAAAATTCAGAAGAGGGGGGAAAGGGTACAAGGGGGCTGGGGGGAAAACCCCCATTTGCATTCCCCGGCATCAAGGAATAACCGGGAATAATTGGGAATTTTATGGGAGAAATTATCTTTAACATTTTTTTTTTGGAATGGTGGGACTCCCAAAACCCGATGGGTTTTAAAAATTGAAATTAGGAATCCCCTGTAAATTACCCGGGGGGCCCCGGGGGCCGGGATAAATCGGATTTTTGGGAATTTTTTAATTTTAAAAAAGGGAAAACCAATTGGGAATTAATTCCAAAAGGGTTTGAACCCCATAAAGTTTTTTAAGGGTAAAAAGAATCGGGGTAACCCGAAGATGGTACTTACGGGCGTTTTCCCCCCAAAAAAAGACAAAAAAGTAAAGACACCAGACCACCGACGGGGGGCCGGAAAAAAACGAGCCATGGAACCTCTGCAAAAAAATTGAACTTGGTTCCTTCCCCGGAACCCCAGGCCGGGCCAAAAGGAACCTTGACGGGCCGGCCCCCAAAGGGGGACAAAAAAAATCTGTTTCCACGGGGTAGCCGGGGGGAAAACAAGGTCCGAGGAGGGGGATCTCCCCAACGGAGAAAAAACCCCCCGCCCAAAAAAAAACAAGCGCGGCAAATGGCGGCGAAAGGGGAAATTTTATTTTCCCCAAAAGGAAAAATTTCCCCCATGGGTACAGCCTCGCGTTTCATCCAGAAAACCGCCAAAACCGGGAAACCCCCCGGAGACAGTGTTGGGTGTGGGTATAGGTTTTGGGGGTTTTTTTCCGCTGAACCAAAATCTGGTTAAAAAAATTAATAAAAAAGAAAAGGCATAATATCATGTATTAACGTTTTTAAATTTAAAAAACGTCAATATCTTAAAAATATTTGTCCTTCTTTTTAGGTTTTAAACTTTTTTTTTTTCAACCCTTAATTTAAAAATTATTTTTTTTCAAGGAATTTTTCGGAATTAAATCAAAAACCCCGGAAAAAGGGGTTTTTAAAGGTATGATTCTGGAAAAAATGAAAAATTAATTTTTTTTAATTTTTTAATTTTTTAAAAAATTTTTGGTAATTTGAAATTTAAATAAATAAAATAACTCCTTTTTTCAAAAATATTTGATTAACCGCTTTCCATATTTCTTGGTTTAAAATTCTTAACTTATCGGGGGGGCCCCGGGTCCAATTGTTTATTAAAAAAAAAGTACCTTTTTTCAAGGCTCAAAACAAAGGACAAAAATTTTTTTTTTTTCGTTGATCTAAATTATTAAAATATAAAATCTCAAAAGCAAAAGACATTTTTAAAACCCATAGATATATAAGAAAAAAGGGGGATATAACCGTTAAAATTTAAAAATTGCCTTTTGTTGTATACCCCAAAACATTCATAATGTGTAAAAAAAGGGATTCCCCAAAAAAAATTCCCCCAAAAACAACGTCGCAAATGTTTAGCAGCGAAAAAAATGGCGGGCCACCATCAGTGGCGTAGTTCTTTTAAAAAAATTTTTATCATGAAAATTATTTTAAAAAAAATTTTTTTTTATATTATCAAAAAAAATTTTTTTTGGAAAAAAAATAAAGTGCCATGACAATTTTTTTTTTTTTCCCGGGGAAAGTGCAAGTAAATAAAACCTTTGGTTTTTAAAACAAAAATTTAAACTTTTTTATCATAAAAAAGGGGCCTTCCCAAAAAAATGGCATTGTTAACCGTTAACCATACATAAAAAAAAGCAAATCTTTTTTTTAATTTTTTTCCCTTTCCGGGTTTTTACCCATCGCTATCCACCGACCACCTTTTTTTTAGATTTAATTTTATGAAAAAAAGGGAAAAAGATCATCTGACAGCCACTCTCAAAGTCCACTAATGAGATAAAAAAACATGAAAAAACCTTTTTTTAAAAAAGGGGGGAAATTATTAGCCCCCAAAAAAGTTTAGTTCAGTAGGAATATCAAAATATAATTGGGGGTTTTTTTGAAAAATTAAAATATGGGATTTGGATTTAAAAAAAAAATCTTTTTTTAGGACCCTTTCTTGTGAAAAATTTCTTTTTTTAAAAAAAACAGGTAAACTTTTATGTTTTTTTAATTTTTTTAAAATTCAAAAAAAAAAAAGGGAGAAAAAAAAATCACTGTTTTTTGCATAAAATTTTTTGTATTCAGTAACAATATTAAAGTATTCTTAATTAATCCAAAAATTTTTAAATAACTATTCATTTCTTTTTTGGTAATATCACAAGGATCCCAATCGAAAAATTTTGACAATTTTTGATAAATGCATATTTTTTTAAAACCAAGTGGGGGAAAACCCTTTTTTTTTCCCCGGGTCAACGGGGAAAATTTTAAAAAAAATTTTATAATTAAAATTTTGTTCATATCCCATAATAATCTAAAAAAAAAATTTATAACAAAAACTATTCCCCTTATGGGTTCTTTCAATCGATTATAAAATAATTAAACAATTTTTGTTGTTTAAAGAAATTTTTTGTTTTAAAAAAGTAAACAATCGTTTTTAAAACTGCACAAAATATAACAAAAAAATTTTTAAAAAAAAAAAAGTTATTTTTTCCCCTGGTATTGCACGTCAATGAAGTGAAATGAAGTGTTATAAAAAAACTGTTTAAACTTACCTGTAAACGAAAGATTTTTATTACGAGAATCATTTTTCCCAAAACCCCGGCCCCTTAAAAAATTTTTTTAATCTGTTTATTAAAAATAATACGAAAAAATTAAGAAAATCCTCTTAAAAAGCACTTTAAAAACACAAATCCCCGACTAGTTTAAAGGGGAAAGCAACACCGCCTCACAACACAAAAAAAAAATTTCTACTATTTACCGACGCCTTTCCCCTGCCCCCAGCGTACAAAAAAATTTGAAAAAACTAAAAAAAAACAGGGGTTGCCCTTTGGGCCGTTAATATTCCGTTATGATTTTTTTTTAGAATAATTTTTAATAAAAAAAAAAATTAACTAAAAAATTTTTGTCGCTGCTATTAAGTTATTCCATAACGACATTTTATGATCTATGATCTCTTTAAAATTTAAAAAAAAAATATTAATAAAGCAATATCCTAACAATTCGCCAATAAAGGACAATCGGCAAGGATGCATGTGTATCAAGCACGTTTGACCATCAAGTGGTCTAAAGGGCACTATTTCAATGTTTGATTGCTTTTAATTGTAAACAGTTTTATCTCCTTTGCTTATATATCTATGGTAATACCTAAAATATTTAAAAAAAAAGATAAAGCCTACCAGATTAGGGCTAAAAAAATTAGTAAAACTCAATTATCTTGAACAAATTATGCTCTCATTTAATTTAGAATTAAAAAAAAAAAAAAATGTTTTAAAAAAAGGGAAAAAAAAATATTTTTAATTTTTATTAAAAAACTTTTAAAAAAAATGGTTTTTTTTTAAGGTTTTTTTTGCATTTTTTAAAACCCAAATGAACCAAAACAATTTTAGGGGCTCAAATTATATTTTTTTCCCAAAAAAAACATTTTGAACTATTCCTCTAAAATTAAAAAGGGGTTTTGGCAGAAGCGAAAAAAAATTTTTTTACCCCTTTTAACCCCCCCCCTGCATTTTTTTTAAGTCTATATATTATATATAAAAAAACTATATAGTCATTTTAAAAATTTTTCCCCTTAAAATTTTTAACCCCTTTTTAAACCCTTTTTACAAATTAACTCAAAAAAAATTTACCTACAGACTGGGCTATACAGGGTTTTGGGGGAAAAGGGGGTTGGAAATTTTAAAGGGGGTAATTCTACATGGGAAAAAATTTAAAAAAATTTTGGCAAAAAATGTCGAGATTTTAAAATTTTTCCAAGATACGGGGTTTAAAAATTAAATTTTTTTGTTTTTTTTCCCCCATTCTTTTACTTTTCAATTAATTTGGTTGATTTCGGGTACAACCGAGCTCTTTAGGTTCTAATTTGTACGTTAAAGTAGTTCTTTTGAACCCCTTTTGAGGGCACTTTCCAAAAAACAAAATTTTTTTACACCCTATCTTCTTAATTTGGACAATATCCCCTTTGAATATACCAGCAAAGCCCCAAATTTAAAAATTAAAAAAAAAAGTCTCTTCATAAATGTCAAAAACCCCAAACCCTTTAGCCCTAATCGACATCAAATTTTTCCCCTTAGGATTACCAAAAAATTTAAACCCTGTATTTAAATGGAATCCAAATCAAACCCCGTTAAATCTTCGAAATTTGACAAATATTGGTTGCATTACTGTTGTGTTAAAAAAAATTTTCGTGTTAAAAACATACATTGGTATAAAATGGAACGAGAATATTAAAAAAAATTTAGTACCGTGATATGCATTTTGTTACGGGAAAAGCACATGGGAATGCAGGGAACCCGGGAGTTTATATTGCAACTTACCCCGAAAGGAATGCTCCATGTGCACGAACTTTCATCAACATTCACAGGCGACTTGGTGAGATCGGGTTTTTTAAAAAATTGGTTTTCCCAAAAAAAAAGGGAGACCAAGGCATGTGAGAACTGTTGAAAGAAAAGTTATCAAAAAAGTAGAAGAAAACCCCGGTTTTGGGACAAGGAATCTTGCTTAAAAGAGAGAATTGCTAATTCTACGGGGTTCCCCAAAATTTTTCATAAAGAACTTCTGTCCCCCTTTCATGTCCCAAAGGTTCCCCAACCCTTTTTAAAAAGGGGGACTCACAACTAGGGGGGGACATTTGCAATAGTTTTTGGAAAAAAATTTAAAAAAAATAACCAGTTCATCGACCTAATTTTTTTATGACGAAGCAGCATTCCCCGGGATGGGATTACAAATTTCTAATACCCCACGAATTTCGAAAAAAAACCCTCCGCCAAGAAAAACAGCATCAGCGAAGGTTTTCGTTTTTAAAAAAGGGGGAAAATTTTGGAGATCATCTAATAGGACCTTTTTTTTTGACGGCCCGGTTGAATGGACAGGTTTTTTTTAAACTTAAAAAAAGACCTACCTTACATGTTTAAAACGTTCCCCTACAAACCAGATTAAACATGGGCCCCCTTGGATGGCGCCCCACCCCATTATAATGGGGCTGTACAAAGGTTCTTAAATGAATCTTTCCCCAATAGGTGGATTGGACGAAACGGTCCATTATTTGGGGGCCCCCCCTTCCCCAGATATTAATCAATGGATTTCTTTTTTGGGGCCATTTAAAATTTAGCCCCATAGGCCCGGGTAAACTTTTTAAATGATTTGCGTCAACGGATATTAAATGGTTGTGATTTATTAGACTTTTTAAAAAAAGAATTAGAAAATGAAAGAAATGAATGGGGCCCATTTCGAAAATATGTTATAATTTTTCTGTTTTTAAAGAGATAATTTTGTAAGTTACCAAAAGGGGTTAGTTAAAAAATTAAATTAGTGTTAAGTTTTTGTTGACAAATTTATTAATAAATATACGTATAAAATCTTGGCTGTCTAATTCATTATACAAAGGCGACTTGATTTGTTGATTCCATTTAAATACATGGTTAATTTGGAAAAAACGGTAAAACTTTGATGTCTTTTAGTTTTAAATGGTTGGTTTTTTATCGGACTTAAAATAAAAGTACATTCTTTTGAGTTTTTAATTTTTTTAAACGGTATATTAAATTTTTTAATATCTCCCCAATTTTAAAAAAGATAGGGTGTAAATAAATTTTGTTTCGAAAATCCCCCCAACGGTGTTAAAAAAATACTTCTAACGTACAATATTAAAAACCTAAAACTGGGTTTTTATCCCCAAAAAACTAAAATTGACGAAAAAAAAATTTTAAATTTGGGGAAAAAAAAAACCCCCAAAAAGGGAATTTACCCCTTATCTTGGTAACCATGGGGATTTCGACATTTTAAAGGGGGTTTTTCTAACAATTTTCATGTAAAATCATTTTAAAAATTTTCCCCAACCCCCTTTTCCCCCCTTTATATTATTGGCCCCCAACAGGTTAAAATACAATAAAATTTTTTGCTACGTTTTTTTTAAAATTTTGAAATTTAAATTTTTTGATGTTTTTAAAAAAAATTTTTAAATTTTTAAATTAAAAAAAAAGGTTTTTTTCAAATTTACTATACATCGTTATATTGACATATTTGACGTACGCCATTTAAAAATGTGTATAACTCTAACTGGTTTTTAATTGTTATTATTATTTTTTTTAAAAGTTGTTATTAAATATTTTTAAAATTTTTTTTAAATTTAACTGGAAAAAATAATTTAATTATTGTTATTTCATTTGGAGTTGAAAAAAAATTTAACCCGTTTAAAATAAATTTTTTAAATAAATCCCCCAATTGAAAAGGGATCACTCTCTTTTTTTTTATTTTCGTATTGTATGTCTCCTAAATGTTTCTGTTCTTCTTAAGTCATCAAATGTACTAGGCTTGGGGGCAACATTTTTTTATTTAAGAAGATTATAACTAACTTTTAATATTTTTATTTAAAAAAGTAAAAAACAAATTTTAATTTCTAATAAAACCCAATCATAATATTCGGTACTAAATTGGACAGATCTAATGTGCAAAAGCATTATGTTGTTTAATAAAGTAAGCATTGGTGGTCAAAGTATTTTAACAAAAAGTCCCGTGATTTAGTCGATTGTGATACATAGTACCAAAAAAACAATTATCTCAGATAGAAATCTACAATTAAAAGCGAGGTGTAGAATTCTACTAGACACGGAGCCCCTCTGTAGACTTTCACATTTGTTCACTAGCGGTGCCCCATCCAGTTACTGTCCATGCCCCGTGTTGCTTAGCTTTGTTATTTAAATGAAAATCGATGTTTTAACGCGACAAGGGTCAATTGATTATAAAGCTTTTTAGGTCTGTTATAGGCTATTAACTATGTAACGCGAATTTAGGTATAGGAATTGCTTTACAAGAAAAAAGCTCTTATTATGTAATTTAAAACGGCTTCTAGTAAAAGTCTTTAGGATTTGTAGTAACCGATATATCAATTTCAAATTTGGCTAGACTTATTGAGTTTTTTTAAATTTTCTTTTAACTTTGTACAATAATTTTTTTCCTATAAGTTTATTTAAAGAAATACGACATAGAAAAAAGCCGCTTTTATGACCTTTAAAACGGTGTTCGAGAAAAGTGTGTAAGATTAATAATAACAGATATTTTATTAATCCCTAACATTTTTTTTAAATTTTAAAATTTTACCAATAAAGTATTTTTTCCTATTTACGTTTTCTTTTTACTGTTTTACAAGGTATTTTTTAAATAAAGTTAACAAACTATTTTTACTTCAACTTACGCAGGATTGGAAAATAAAAATTATAATACTAATTGTTTGTTTTACACATGAAAGGCACATATTTAAATAATAAAATTATTGGATTTTTTTTAAAATAACTGTTTAATTCTTCATCAGCATTTTATGGAACATCTTCCACTGAGAATTCATTAACATCATCATTCCCACAATTGACGCTCACAAGTTTCTTTACATTCTTTGGTAAATCAATAGGCTATTTTTTTAGCGAATTTTGCGACGCAAAAGATTTAATGATGAAAATAGGTATTAATTCATGTTTCAAACTTTTCCAACCCTAATTGAGAGTAGTTAACTTTTAAAATGTTATATTTCTGTTACTATTTACTTTACTTACACATATCCACAGTAAAAAAAGTTATAGAAGACACTTGAAAATATAACTACAAATCCTAAAGACTTTTACCAAAAACCGTTTTAGCGAATATAATAACAGATTTTTTTTCTGTAAAACAATACCTACACCTAAATTCAAGTGGAAAAAAATTCTGGGGTAAAAGTTAAGAAATTTAAAAAATTGCATTTTTTTTGGTTTTATTTGCTTTGTTTTTTAAAAATATTTTTGGATTTTTTAATTTTTTTTTAGGCTTAAGAAGGTAATATTTTAATAGAAATTTTAATTCTTAACGACCCTTCTGTTAATGTATGTGAGGAAAAGTGCATAAAATTGGTGTTAAAATTAAAAAACTGTTATGGTGACAAATTTATAACTGTCTCAAAAATGCACCCTTTTAAAAAGTATCGCTTCGCGGTATTTTTTATATTTTGGGTTTATAATAGGGTTAAATGATAAAACTTCGAATTTTGTAGTTTTTTTCTAAAGTACATAGTCAGTAGTATAGTTGAGAAAATAAATAAACTCAAGTGAAGAGGATAATAAAAAATATATTTTTATTTTGATAGTACAAAAAATATAATAATTTATTTGTAAAATTCAGTAAACATACATTTAGCAGATTCTAAAGCACTTTCATTGGGAGTCGACTTTTCGACAAGACATTTGTCTAAAGCTTGGTCGACCAGTGCCTCATCGTTAACGAACATCATTATTTGCTTTTTAAATACATCTTTGTGGAAATGTCCAGCGTCATCCATAACTTTTCCAGCTTTGAGACAACAAGCAATCTGAGCGGCAAGTTCTGGAGCGTCAGTGAATTTGCCAGCAAATGCATTATTTACCATTTCATCAGTTGCACCAGTTTCTTTCATGCATTTGCTTTGCATTTGAAATAATTCTTCGCGCACTTCTGGTGTTACTTCCTGAAATTAAAATAAAAGTTAAGTATACAACAGTATTGTTTTCCCCTTACTATAGTAACTATTATCACTTTACTCATAAATATCAGCAGAACTCACATTTTACTTGATATGTGATTTTATATGTCCTAATCTTTTAATCAAATCAGCCTTTATTTAAATAGACTTGACGTTACAAGAAACGCAGCAAAATAATGGGGTAGTTATTTTTTTACTATACGGTTAAAAATTTTGGATGTTACATAAATTGCTGCATAATTCTTCCACAGCTTTTTTTCAGCATAAGTCGGGGAGTTGTTGCACTTGGTAAAATAAACTACAATTAACCACTTTTAAAATACTAGTTGGGCCCCAAAAGCCCTAACTTATGCTAAATACGGAAAAATATAAGGCAAAAGTAAAAAAAAGGTAAAGGATATTTTCAGGATAGAAAAGACATTAACCAAGACAAAAACGATAAATATTTTAGTTTGTTAAGTTGTTCTTAAGGGCCCTTAACTTAAGGTTCAGGATTTTCTGTACTTAATGATCCCTTAAGTAATTTGACTTTGAAGAACAGACATTCGACAAATATTTTGTTTATTAATTTTTTGTTTGTAGTTTAATATAATTAATTTGGTAAAAAATATGTAACAACGAAGTTTCTAAATAATGGTGGTTTAGATTTTGATATTATAAATGCGGTAATAAATAGATTTCCAATAAGAATTTAGAAACAGTGAATTTTAATTACTTACTTATGGGATTTTTTAGGATCATTAATTTTTTTGGACATTTTTCTGTTATCAAAAAAAAAACATTTTACAAGATAGGGTTTTTCAGATTAATAAAGCCAACAGTGCTCAGCTTACTTAAGCAAATCAAAGATGAGCTTGAGTCTGAACATGACAAGTTTGTATTAGCCTTTATATTTTGAATATTTACTTGTTAATTAGGAATGTTTAAATTCGTTTACATAAATAAATTAAAATTTATTTTTTGTTTTTAATTATGTATTTAATTTTTGATTTTTGGATAGGAACTTGGCCTTTATTTTACATAAGTAATTTTGGTGGGATAATTCTTTACCGCTTATAGCTGGGAAATTAAATAAATAAAAATTCTTTTGTGCTGCTTCCCTGTGTTTTTTTCTCAATGGGAAGCAGGAAATACATTACTTTTTACTAAAAACAACTTGACGTGGCTTGAAATCTTTTAAAGGGTTAGCCACCTGCTGTTATTGAAATTGATTTTATTAATTCGCCAAAGCTATACAGAATTCTATACAATGTATTAAATTTTAGGCTATGTGGTAAAACGTATTACCATTTATTAATTTTTTTATTAAAAAAACACTGGTAAGTTTATTTGCAAAAATAAATGTGGTTAATTTTTAATGTAAAATTTTGTTATTATATATTTCACAAACGACACAAAAAAAAAATAAGGCAGTTATTGATATGCTCTTTAAAAATGCCTCTTTAAAAATGTAATACCTCAAATTTAGGACTAATATTTCTTTAGTAAAAAAAGCACTACGAAAAATACTTATTGACGGGTCTGAACATTTTTTCAAAAAATAACTTGTTTTTTAATTATTGAAATTATCCCAAGTTAAACAATCGGCTGTATGAGAGAAGTCGCAATTTATCATCAGCTAAATACCCTAAGAAAAAAAATTAATATTAAAACTTTGGGACATCTACAATTATTAGTGAGTCTCCATTAATTACATGGGGCATTTAGGGGGGAGCTAAATCTCACCTAATTTCACGTAAGGCAGAAGGGAGTCTCGGCAAATATCACTTTTTTGTGCGAAGAAACTGTAAAATTGCAAGGAAACTGGGTTAAAAATAAGTATAACATGTTTCTTTACTAAAATATAGCTCATCCTACACAGGCATATACAAGAAGCTAATCTTACACAATGACATTTTTCATTGATATTCTGGACTATAATCTTAGTAGTTTTAAATACTAATCTTAATGATTCCTAAAAAAATAATGAAACAAACGCCATCAAGGACAGATTAACCTATTTACACCTAAAATATGCATTTTCAAAAATTGCCGAAATCGCCTTACGTAAATAATGGACAACTCCTTAAAATAGAAATAAATCTCAAAAATATCAAAAACAAGTCGTTTATTTTTGTAAATATGTAAGTGGGCGAAGTAAAAAAAACCTTTTAAGCTATTGCAATAATTTGTAAACTTACGGTTAATAGTACACCAGCAATGGCACAAGTAAGAAGTAAAATTAATTTCTCCATTTTTAAATATGGCTTGGTGGCTGTCTTGTCAGACTAAATATCAAACTATTATAAAAAACAAAAGCACTTTTAGTCAAATTTATATAATTGATACCACCAATTACGAAGGTCAAATATGTTTAAATTCTGTAAAATATTTTTACAAACAAAACATTTTCTTGGTTGTATAGCAAAATTATAGAGACAATGAAAATATTTTACATGGATGGTTTTAAGCTATATAATTATTTTGACTGCACCTTATAATTATTTTTTGGCAACAAAAATACAAAAGAAACCCAACTTTTTGTTATTATTGTTCCCAAACTGACAATGAAAAAATGTTTAGCACCAATTCAAAAAATATAACTCAATTGGTATTTAAAAATATTTTTTTATTAAGTAAATTTATTTAATTGGTAACAATTACTTTCGTTATCTAAACTATACTTTTACCGTAAGAATACATTTTTATAAACAAAGCTATATTGATTTTTTTTATTCCATACAAAAATTATTTATTTTTGCACTATCGAGACTAAAGTATTATCCTTTAGTCCCTCCCAACGCTAAACTAAATGGGTTCATAAGAGACTGAAAGTTCCATTTAGCCTCTAATCACAAAATTGATAACACCAGCATTTTATTTACTTTTTTGTAAATAAGTATTTTTTTAAGGAAACTAATAAAGTATTCAAATATTTAAAAATATTGGTCTCTTAAAGTTCTGAGATCTAAATTTAGACCAAGTTCTGTCTACATTTCTACATTTTTTTTTATTTTAATTTTTGTATGATGAGATTAAAAAATACATATAACCCTAAATTTTTATCTTTCTACCACCAACCCCGTATTTTTTAATAGGATAAGATCAAAGCCGGTCTCCTGCCTTTCTTTCTTATTGTTTAGTTCTATGAACTTATAATATAGGGCGGTATAAGTTAATTTATCAATAGAACCTAGGTGTCAACATCGTTTGACATTTACGTTGCATAGAAACCCGGTAGATGGTGCTGTGTGTCGATTTCTAGATTATACGTTTTATTCCACGTCATATTTGTACCGGGAGGCCAAATAAGCGAGGTAAGCGGCTGTATTTTAGAAAATGTTTATCGCCCAGCGTTGGGGAAAAAATATTTTCAATCAAAAGTGACTCAAGAAAATAGCTGAAAATTTTATAATTTCAATTTACAGAAAATATACCGATTATAATTTCAACCTTCTTTTTTATATTCTAAAATAAAGTTTGGGGTATTTAAGTTTCCGTAAAAAACACCCTGTATTTTCGAAACGGCTTAGCCGATTTTAACAAACTTGAGCTAGTTAAAAAGAACCATTCTCGGGCTATTTGTCGCCGCTAAAGGGTTTTTTCGATATTTTGATATTGGTTAATTTTCTAAAAAAAAAAATTAAATGCATTGCTATAAGTTTTTTTCTATGAAAAATCTTGTTCCTTACCTAAAATTTAGGCCAAAGAAAATTTTATACGTTAATATCTCAAATATTATAAAATCTACACAAAATTTTATGGAACATCTATTATGTATTTTTACGAAACCCTTAATTAAGGTTATACCATCTTTTCGTCTAAATGCAGTACTTTACGAGTTATAATAAAAAAATTGAATTTCTTAAAAAATCTCAAAAACATCACTTTTTAGATTCAAGATTGCTGTTACGCCCCCTAGCGGCCAATTTAAAAACTTGAAAATAATTTCCAGCTATTTCTCCTGACCACTTTTACCAAAAATATTTTTTTCTACAACCGCGCCAAAAATAACAAGTTTGCCAAAAAAAAAACACAAAGTTGCACTTTTCCGAGTTATCAAGAAAACCGTAATAGAAAAACGTCAAATTTGACACCACAGTAGGCGTTGAATGGTAGAAACTTCATCTGAAATTGTCATTAAAAATTGTGAGAATTTCACCTTTACCTTTAATATTGTAAATAATAAGAAAAATGACTAGATCTTATATATATTTAGGTAATAATTATATAAAGATCTAAATGTATATACATATTACAATAAATAAATTAGTATAGTAGCCACGGTTTTATTAAATCTGTTTTTATTAACTACTTTACCTTTGCACGTTCCGTTGAATGTTTAATAGTGGTAAAATGCAAATTACCAACTTTAGTTATAAAAAATAATAAAAGTTTATGTTCGGAAAGTCCCTACATGTTCTGACGAAGTTTTCTTCCACTAAAAGTGGTAGAAATGTTGTTTTTTATAAATAATGGAATTTTATATTCTACGTCATATAACTATGTATATTACGACAAATCATGTGATAAATAAAGCAAATTACAAACTTTAGTTATAGAAAGTAATTAAAAAATAGTTATTATGATTACAAACTCTAATTTTGTAAACTTTTCATTAAACTAAAAATAGTAGAAATGTATATTTAGTAAAAAATTCGATTATCTTTTAAATAACATTGATGCCCAAATTATCGCTTTAAATAAATCAAAACTACCAATTTTAGTTAAAAAACAGTTTAAAAATTGGTTTGTGATATCCTTCTTTAATTTTTTTAATTTTGTACTACTAAAGGTGGTAGAAATCTATTTTTCCTGATTCAAACTGATTATATTTATACTTTGCATAACACAGGCGAGTATATGTTTAGATTGATAGGAGGCCATCTTCCCTTGTCAAGAAAAATAAACAAATGATTATTTGACGAATTTTTTAAACAGCTTTTGGTGTTTATAAATTGATTGTAATAATTATCCAAAAATGGACAGTTTAAAAAGATATATAAAATATGTAATTGTAAGAATTCACCCATGTCCAAATACGCCATTCCAGTTTAATATACTTAACTGCGCTAATTGAGAACTGCGACCAACATCTTTCGAAAAATGGTTTGTTCAACAGCATTCAGAAGAGTCTACTACAAATTTCGACCAAATATTACAATATTCCAAAAAAAGAATGAATAAAATCATTTAAAATATTACATATATGTTATCAAACACAGACATTTAATACCGGTAGTAATTCGCCTGGTTTTCACCCTAAAAAGGAAGAAGTATTAGAAGAATTCCAAAAAATTTAGATATTTTAAAGAAATTTAAATCAAATGTAATACAATAATATATAAATAACTAATTAAAAGCGTACTAAATAGTTTTTTATTTTTTCTTGATAAATACCCTACTGAAAAAACTTTTTTACAATAAACACATCTGTAGCGCAAATGATTTTTGCACTTTTAAAATGTGAACTGTCAAATTTGGGGTAATATCAATAATCATTCATTTTTACCAATTATCTTATAAAATCTGCTGTTGTAAAAAAATCTTGTGTGTAACTGGGCCCAAAGTGACTTGTCGTCTCCTCAAACGACAATGTATTACTTTGCGCTCTTAATACACAAATAGCTATTCCCCAACGCTGTGCGATAAACATTTTCTGAGATACAGAAGCTTACCTCGCTTATTTGGCCACCCGGTATATATTTACAATGCCAATGATTTCTATAATTATACTATGTATTGTGTTATAATTGTGTAGATGGGTCATATTGTACCTAGTTTGGGATCTGGGAGGTAGAAAGCAGCAATTTTCTTTGTTTAGTGTGTAGCCTAAATGTACGATATTACCGCCCTGCCTCGGAGCAGTTATAAATTTTTTTCTTTACTTTTGTCCTAAAGCTTACTTACGTACCAAATATTAAGTTTCTTCTCCCTCGGGAAGGGCAAGATAATGTTGATCGGTCAATAAATGACTGAGTCAGTAGTAAAATGCCTGATTTTCATAATCGAATAGCTCAGAAACCACATGACATAACTTTCTTATTTTTTTTAAGTTAATTAGGATACTTAAGTAAATTTACCTACCAAACCTCATACCTTTATGTTGCCCCGTAAAGAAGTTCTGAAAGGGCAAAAACAACTTGAAAGGTTTCGTATAATATACATTTTCTTGTTCTTTTGATTATTACAAGCAAAGTTTGTTCATATATCTTAGGTCCCTCCTATTTGCATTTCTGATGTTATAAACTCTTAAATTTACAATCCGTATTTAATGTGTCATAAAAAGCGGTTATAATATGTTTACTATAATCCTGGAAATAAGGATATTTTCGCTATATTACCCTCTACTTCTGTTAAAAAAAAACTTTTAGAACATACCGTAACATATAACTAATCCACAATTTAAAAACCACTCGTGAAAAGTAAGCGAAACTAATTAGTTAACATTAATTATTATTTGTTTTCGAGTTAATCCAGTTCGTTGTTTTGCTTATGGTTTTTATGCGCAAAAAACGATGAAGTTCCACAGTTTGATGGTAAAAGGCTCATAAAATCATGAAATCTATACCGCAATAAAGCCAAAATTTGTAAAGTAAAATTAAACAGTTTTTACATACTACTTATTTTATGTCATTTTTTTTTGGATCACTCACTTTTTTCTTAGGCTAAGTTTTGTTTTTTAACTACTTTTAAATATTTACTAAAACTAAAAATAACAAACAAGTCTGCAGAGGTAAAACTGGAACCTCAGCATTATTCCCACTTAGCCTTTGCCAACAGTTTTACGTCAATGCATATATTTCGTAACTAGGGGTTTTTTGCTTAACGTAGCTTTAATGAACTTTCATCTCGTTATTTTCTCCGATTCTTTAAACAGTATTTAAACCTACACATTTACTGCATTACAAATAATAAACAGCAATGTTATCAATAGGAAATATTTATTTTATTTTTCATTGGACAGCACAAGTTTTAGAAAAAGGTTAGAACATAAATTTGTAATCAGTTTCGGCATAAAAACATTTGGCTGTATTCCTAACCGTCTCTGCCGTGGTCGCTTTTTCAACCATACATTTTTCCAGGATAGAATCGGCTTTAGCTTCGTCTGTTATCAGCATCAAAAGCATAGGTCTAACAACTTCCTTATGCCAGTGTCCTGCATCATCCATGATACCTCCTGCTTTAACAAAGCAGATCTGTTGAGCATCTAGTTTGGGATCATCAGAAAATTTGCCAGCTAATGACTCCATTATCATTTTGTCAGTGGCTCCAGTTTCTGCCATACATTTTTTGTTTATTTCAAGGAGTTTTTGACGCATCTCTGGGGGTAAAATCCTAAAAATGGTAAAAAACATAAAATAAAAGAAGATTTATACTTGTATTTCACACACATGGTTGGTTCCTTAAAAGTAAAAATTTTGCCGACCTAGCCGCAGATGCCTTTATAGTATATTAACTACTAAGGTCAGTTGGTGTTCCTTACCGGTTGAGAATGAAAATACCCGAAACCAATAAGAACTTACTGTCGATAATGCTTACGCTATTTTTGCACGCTCAAATCATTGAGTTGATCAGGAATATAATAAAAAAAGACAAAAATCTAGTGTTAGGTATATCAAACACCTCAATCAAATACCTAGCTGGTATATTGAGTTTCAATGAAAAGAAATTTATTATTTGTCATTAGTATCACATTTATCACAAATTTATCAACTTTAGCTTGTTCAATTCGATTTTGTGTGAGATATAATGCAGCAAGAAAGTGACGATTCTGATCTGGAGAATCTTGAAACGCAGTATTTCTGGTATTATTTCCGTAAATTCCAAACAAGGTCAAATAAAATTTGATTTATAAATAGGTCCATATTCTGTGTCTGATGTTTACAAATTACTAATCGGTGTTTTACTTACCGATTAGGAGTCGGTAAGTCTTCACTTACCGATCAGTAATGAAAACATCACTTACTGATGACCTAATCTAACCAGTAAAGTTGTAATATTACATAGACTTAAAAATATTATTAAGGATATATGATTAGTGATTTTTTGATTGATAAGTTAGAAAGCAAGTCATATTGGTAGTTAATATGTAACTACATCATTAGATGCAAAATGCAGACATTTTTGATTATTTTAAAGTTAGAAAAAGTACGCAGGTATTTCCCAATGGCAAAAATAACTTGCAAAGACATTTGTTACACCTACAAAAATATTTCTGTGAGAAGCGATAACCATACGATTAAAATAAAGTTTACCAAAAAAAGCTATAAAGATATTTCTTAAAAAAACAAAAGTTCTCTACCTAATTGACAAGTAGTTAAATTGACTTGATGTTGAGGGAATGTTTTAAAAAAGTCCTACAGAAATCTCAAATTTTCCTAATTTCTCCTAACTCTTGTGTTCACATTTAAAAAAAGCGCTGGCGGTTCAATACTTATACAGATTAAGATTTTAATTGTTAAACAATCCGGTTAAGAGCATTACAAGCAATAAAAAGAGGTAAAGAGGCATCTCCTCTTTAATAGGTTTTTATTAGTACGATTTTTAAATACAACTTTAGAACAATATTTACACTGTTTTTCAGTAAGAAATTAAAATCATTAGCTTAAATCCACAAATGCTTTAAATATTATACATACTTTGATATAAATAATTTGCGTAATTGTTACGAGAGGGTCCTTGTTTTGGTTTAATAAAGTTAATAAATAAGTGCTGCCTCTTGAGTAATTTAGGACAAAAGTTTTAGGAATTACCTCCCATACCTTTGTTTTAATTATTACTTAAATATTGTATTTATTCCACTTAACAGAAATTTTAATGCAGCTGCTTTTTAAAATTTAAAGAAATGATGTTATATCTTTTAAAACAAGTAAATCATATTCTAGAAAAATTAAATTTTGTTTAAAACTTAACATTAAGATAATATTGGCAAATATGCAAACAAACAGGTTTCTTTTAATTTTTACAAGGTTAAATAGAAGAAAATATAGTGTTGGGTATATTAAACGCCATAATCAAATACCTTGCTGGTATATTAAGTTTCTATGACTATGAAAAAAAATATATTATTTGTCATTAGTTTTACATTTGTCCCAAATTTGTCATTAGTTTCACATTTGTCACAGATTTTTTAATTTGGCTCGTCCTATTCGATTTTGTGTGAGATATAAGGTGGCAAAAAAATTGACGATTCTGTTCTGGAGAATGCTTGGAACGCAGGATGTTCTGCTATTATTTCCGTGAAGCCCAAATAAGGTCAAATAAAAGTTAATTTATGAATAGGTTCATATTTCTGTGTCTGATGTTTACAAATTTTTAAGAGGTAAGTGTTTACTTACCGATCAGGAGTCGGTAAGTAATAACTTACTGATGAATAATTTGTAAACATCACTTACAGAGGTAAAGAGGCATCTCCCCTTTAATTAATAAGCTTTTATTAGTATGATTTTTAAATACAACTTTAAAACAATATTTAAACTGTTTTCCAGTAAGAAATTAAAATCATTAGCTTAAATTCACAAGTTTTTTAAATAATATACATACTTTGATATAAATAATAGTAATTTAGGACAAAAGTTTTAGGAATTACCTCCCATACCTTTGTTTTAATTATTACCCAAATATTAGATTTATTCCACTTAACAGAAATTTAAATGCAGCTTCTTTTTAAAATTTAAAGAAATGGTGTTTTATCTTTTAAAACAAGTAAATCATATTCTAGGATAATTAAATTTTGTTTATGACTTAACATTAAGATAATATTGGCATATATGCAAACAATTAGGTTGCTTTTAATCTTTACAAGGTTTCTTTTTAATTTATAAAAAATGAGTTTATATCTTTTAAACGTATTTTAAAATAATGAAATTCTGTTAATAACTTAACACTCAATACATTAAAAATAGGTATGTTTCTTTTAAAACTGGGGAAACATATTTAAAAATACAAAAATACAAAAATTCTGTTGGCCGAGAGCTAGTGAATAATTTAAAGTAGGTTCTAGGGGCAATTTGATTTAAAAAAAATTATGGGTTGGGAGGGGGCAGCTACCCTTCAGCCAGACCTTGGCTTTTATGTTTAGAAGTCCTTTAAGGACAATTATAAAAATTTTAAAGTTCCTCAAGAACCAACTTAAAATTGTTCACCAGCTCTTCAAATGTTATAACTTAATACTAAAGATAAAATTGTCGGAGACGCAAACAAAAACTATTAATAATTTTTTAGGTTGAAAAAATGTTATTTGTCGTTAAGATTTACCAGAGCTAAATGAACAAAAATTTGAAATAACAAGACTGTTTTATATAAAAGCTTGGCTAATTATTTAAAAGGGTTTTTTATTAATAATTAATAACCTTTTTTGTCCTGACTAAGACATTAAGGAAACATGTTAATAACAACTGTTCACACAATTACCACAATTTATAATAATACCCAGGTATAGGGCATATATGTATTACTTTCCGGATTTTTAAATACTGCCTTTTTAATGAAACAAATATGTTAAAATTTTAAATTCAATAAACATTGTTTTCAATATAATAATTATAAAAAAATATATATTAATAAATGGTTAATAAATTTGCATAAATCAAATTACCGAGTATTAAAATAGAACGAAAAAAGCACGTATTTATAACAAACCGAAGTAAAAGGTAAAAAATAATTCAATTAGAGTAAAAAAGCATGGGATGCTTGATATTAAATGTTACAATTATTTTATTGGGAGCTGTTTACAAAATTAGGGTTATTATAAAAATATAGTAAATTGTACCCCAAGCTTTTTGTTAAATATTTTATTTAAATATTTTTTATATTTTATACTTTTTAGTTTGACTTGGATTAGGAGCGGTTTGTTTGATTTTTTTAATAAAATCTATTTTTTTATTTTTTATTCCCAAAAAAACATCAAAACTGGAGCATGCGCAAGTATGGTAATTTTGAGAAAATGTGATTTATTTATTTTTTTATTCTGATGATCCTAGTCAGGACATACAAAAAAAATTATGAAAAAATTGTATTGTCATCGGCTCTTGACCCCTATACAAATACAAATTTTCAAGTTAATCGGACTTCTTAAAATTATTGAAAATTAAGTTGAGGACCCCGTTACAAAGATATATACAGGAGAAGCTAATAAAAGCGTTGTAAAACGGCACTGTGTTTCTATAAGAGTCTGGCTTACTGTTTAAGATGAACCTTTTTCATATAATTTAATCAGTAAATAAGTATTTTTTTTAAGTAATTTAGGGTAAATGTTTCATGAATTGTAACAAATACCGGTACTCTTTGATTTTTTTACTTTCTGTATATGGATGGACGGACTATTTTAAAGCTAATATATATTTTAAAAAATGTATAACTGGGATCAAAACTTACACTAAACACAACTGTGGCAAAGGCGCTTACAAAAATTATTAACACGTAGTTTTTAAACATTTTTAAAATTTGAATTGTTGCTTCTTATTTAGGTTAAGTATCAAACTAAAAGTATTCCAAATAGTAACTGTTTTTATATAATAATTTGGCCAATTATTTAGGATGAAATTTATTAAAATAAAAGCAGTAAAGTGCTATACTTTATTATAAGCAGATTCAGAGAAAAAAATTAAAAATTGCAATTATTAAAATCACTACTACTAATCGATTTTTAATTAGTACTATCTTATTGCTTTTGATTTTTCGTTTGTATATATAGATATATATATATATATATATATATATATATATATATATATATATATATATATATATATATATATATATATATATATATATATATATATATTATGTATTTATGTATATCATAAATTCATAATTTTAACTTACACAATGGACAATTGTGATGATGGCAAAAACAAAAATTAGCAAAAATTGGTTCATTTTCAAAAATTGAATTTAAGTGTGCTTTATCGTTAAAATCAAGAAAGAAACTAAAATGTACTTAACATAGCATAACCGTTTTTATACAATTTTTTTGGGTAATTGTTTGGAAAAAGGTTGGTTTTTGGTTAAACAATAAAAAAATATTTAATAACTCTTTAATTGTATAGGTAAAATTACTTCAATAATAATTAGGGTTTTAAGCCCCGTTGTTTCATCTGTGTAATTAACTAACGGATTTAACTCATTCATTTTTTAATAGCCAAATTGCGTAAAGTCCAGTAAACAAATAATTATGGTTTTTTTTTGAAGTCATTGTTTTTTTGTATTTGCAATTGTTGCGATTTTTAGTTACCTTGGGGTTCTATCAGTCATACATCATACTTAAATCAATTTGTGTCGTTGTGGTAAAGAATTTTGTCATAAATAGCTAAAAATAAAATAATTAAAAGTTATTTTTAAATGTTTACAAAAAAGTTTTAAGGTCTACATGCAAAATTATACAAGATTAAAAACTTTTTAGGAAATTCATTAATTGGTAAAAAAATTAATCTAGAACAATGAGTCGTTTTTAAATTTGTCTCTTGCCAAATGTATTAGAAAATATAAATGTTTATTTTGTTTAACTTTAAAACGATTTTTTTTTGCTAATAAAAGAATGCTAAATGCGCGAATCTAAGAGAATTCGATAAATCAAAAACATATTATTTGTTTGGAAAAATAATCGAATCTGTCAATAAGTAGTTTAGGTCGCACTCTTTTCCATAAAAGAAATATTTAGACAGTATATCCAATGGCGTTATTAATGATTTTTTAAAATCAGAACCCAAGTCCAGGGCCAATCCAGTGACTTTGGCCGCCCCGTGCGAAATAGAACAAAGCCGCCCTTTCTCGACAATTTCTTTTAGTAATATAAATCTTTGTATATTTAACTTTTTCCAACATAAACTTCTTAACATCAGTACTTACCTTTGTCTAATTACATCTTTTTGTTGGTAGAGAAAAAAAGAATTAACAATTTCTTAAAAACTTTTAAAACACTTTTATATGATTTTATTATAAGCTCTTTATTATAAGCATTTTTAAATATATAAAGAGGAAGAGGAAATACTAAACAAATGGTACTTAACTAAAATTAAAAAGATGTACATACTTTTAATTGCAATATTAACATACTTTACATAGATAAATTTTAAACTTAAATAAAATCTTACCAAAAGAAAACACAAAAAAGTACATAATTTTATTCTATAATAATACTCGTCTACAAATTCATCTATAACGGTTAACAAATCTAAATTATTACAAATGTTTTGTTCTATAGATATTAATGGAAGATTTGTCAGTCTTTCTTGAGACATTGTAGATCTTAAATAATTTTATGTTTAAGAACATAGTTTGCTTTTAATTATCTACGTTCAAATGTCTTAAAGTGTTTGCAAATTTGTTACAATGGTCCTTAAGGCTAAAATTTCCTTTAAAAAATCTAATTTTTGTTTTGTTTTGAAAAAAATGTATTTCTTTATTTTAAATTGGGCCGCCCCGTGTGGCCGCACCGCTTGCACACCCGCCAGGATCGGCCCTGCCCAAGTCTGTTTAAGAATATTTTCAACGCGCACAAAATTTTACTTAAAAAATAAACGAGGGGATGCACACCATAATGAAATCCACGACGCTGCCAAATTAAATTAGGTATTATTAGAATATACTTTTTGCACTTAAAATAGATTTACAGATAAAAAAAGATTTACAGTTACACCCCATAACAGTAAACTTATATGGAGTACCGAAAATACACAAACCCGATATACTATTACTTTCGATAGTTAGTTGCATAAACTCACCTACACATCCATTAGCAATATTTCTACTTACTATTTTTGATTCTTTAGTAAACAATACCGACCCATACACATTAAAGTAGACCCAAATAATACCTTGGTAAGTTTTAATGCTGTTAGTTTATTTACAAATATTCTTCAATTATTAACTCTTTGCGTAAAAACAACAGACTTCCAATATAACACTGACTTTTAAAAACAAACTTCTGGCATGACCATGGGTTCACCTTTATGACCATTATTAAGTAATATATTTATGAAAAATTTTAAACCCAATTTGTACAAAATTATCATTATAAACCTCTAATTTGGTGGAGATATATCAAGGAAGTTTAAAGGTGTATGGAAGCCCAATACTGTAGAACAAAATTGTCCAGGCGTGCAGGGCAGCGGGAATCGGGGGATTGGCCCCGCGGAATTTGCGCAATAAATAGTAGGTCAGAGCCGAACTTCCACAATTCTTTGTTACTATCTATAAAGTTGACATCATCAAATGTCAAATTCAAGCATTCACTGTTTTTTTACTTTTTGCACAAAATTGTTGGTTATTAAACGATACTACCATAGAATATTTAAAATTATTGTGTAATATTGGATTTTATATCATCTGATATAATATGGAAAGAATAGATGGCGCCACTTTACAGCCTTTTATTTAAATGGTCGATATTTTTGGGAGCTTTGTATTTTTACCAAAAATCTTTGTAAATAAATAAAAACACGATTTTTTAAAAATATATTTCAAACATTGTATGATAGTTTCATGTACTTATCACCAATTTTGTGATAAAAGAAGAGCAAGATAGTGTAAATGAGTTTAATCTAATCCTAAGATTCTGGTTGTACATTAAGAAGTGAAAATTTTTATAACTGCTTTTTAGGCATATACTTTTCACTAATACCAAACATTCATGAGACAGAATAACAGTGTTTAAAAATGTTTAGTAACCTTTGGTACCTAGGTATCCATTGTAACAGTAACCGTTAAATATTATGTGTCTACAGTATGTCGAGCTTAAAAAGTTGATAATGTAAGTTTAAGAAACCAAAAATCTAATTTCTTTTTAAACAAATACAGAAAAACCAAAAAGGAACTATAACATAAAATTGTACTTTCTTTTATTCAATTAGAGGGACCTGTATATATTAAAATTTGCCTGGTCTGCCCAGTAATTAATAATTTTGATCCTTTAAAAGAATGTACTAAATTATTAAATGATATAAAAGTACCTAAATGTAAACCTTATTTCTTTTTAATAATCCACAGAAATACACAAACATTGTGGAAATCATATAAAAGATAGTAAAGATTGCCTTACTTTTCTCACTGCTATTTCCTATGAAATTTTCATTTTATATTATTCATAATTGATATATTATTATTTATTCGGTTACCTAACGTTACGTCTCATAAGAAGCACCTAATTTAAATATAAAAAATACTAACCTACAGTAAAAAATGCCGGGTATGTTACCCTTAGATTTGCAAGACAAAACCATACAACCTGTAGTCATTTTGTTACGATATTATAAGTAACAAACAATAGACACAAAATTATAGTCAAATTTAATAAACACTAATCACTAAAATAAGAAGGTTTTTATCAATCCAAAAAACTTCTGCAACCACAAAATATAATCACACAAAGCAAAACAATCGAAACTAATACGGCTCTCATAAAAGTATAATGTGTTGCCTAACTACATACTGATTTATCAGTGTGTAAGTAGGCAACACATTAAATTATTTCGTGGAATTTCGTTATTGCGCAAAATCGGCGGGGCCAACTCTGACAGTTATTTTCATACTGGGCTGGAAATTTTTTGATCGAATGGGCCGTAGCATTGGGTTTCCATACACCTTTAAACTTCCTTGAGATATATAGATAACACTTTTTTATATATCAACATGACGAACAGTGTCTAAATAATTTTTAACACACATTAATACACAAGAACTTACTATTCATTTTACTTTAGAAAAAGAACAAAACTCACACCTTTTTTTTCTTAACATTCTAATAAAAAAAGATATAAATAATTTTGAAATTAAAATTTACAGAAAACCTACACATACAAACCGATTCCTAAATTTTAACTATAGTCACCCAATAATGGTAAAAAAAGAAGTTAAAAAGTATTTTTAATAGAAATAAAATAATTTGTTTTGATCAAAACAAAGAAAACGAAAAAGTATTTTTAAAAGATATTTTAGTTCAAAATAATTATCATCTTGATTTTATAAACAAATGCTTTCTAAAATTTGAACAACCAAATTTAAGGCAAAATCAAAATAGAACTATTACAAATCTTTTTTTACCATATATTCCTGGCTTATTAAATAAAATTTAACAAATAGGTAATGAATTTAATATTCGTACCATCTTTAAAACACAAAGACTATTAGATCTTATGTAACAAAAACAAAACCATACAACACAAAAAATGTTATTTATAATATCCCTTGTTAATGTAATAAATTTTATATAGGTGAAACTTCCAGACCATTAGCCAAACGCATAAAAGAACACAGAATTCCACAAATAAAAAATTTGTCAACACGCATTTGATAATAACCACATAATAAACTGGAATGCTTTTAACATTTTAGCAAAGAAAACTTGTTTAAAAAACGTAAAATAATACATGGTTACTTATGCTTGATGCTAAAGTAATTTCAGGTAAACTTGAAATCAATTAACACACCATACCGCCTTTTTTGTGTTTTTGAAAATTATAAATATACCAGTCAAATAAACTAATATGTTATTCATGACAAAACGTCATAAAAAGTGAAAAAGCTTTTAGAAGTTTTAAAAAATTTAAATTAGTTTAATTTCTTATTTTTGAATTTATCTTGACAAGGTGGCTTACAAAACTGATTAGTTTCTTGATTTTTTTGAGGTTTTTTGCAATCGATCTGCAAGTTCATAGGGATCAATAGGGTTAAGCAAGCTCAGCTCGCTATACCCCGGAGCCTGTACCAAAGTGGTTCCATTTTCTAGCAAATTTTAAGGCGAGTACTCCCAACAAAAATATACCAAAAGTTCTACCTTTTTTGTCATTTGGTGTAGTATTAAAAAAGGCTGTAAGCAAATGTTTTACGTCTACAGAATCAGTAAAAAAAAGGGGTAAAATATTTTTATAATTTAAGCAGACAGACATTTTTTAAATTCTGGCAAGATAAGTTTGGTTTTAGACAAATAAGTCGTATTGTATTGTATTGTAATGAACGGGGTCGCTCGGCTCTAGTGCAGCCCTCCTTCACTTCGACCTAAAGAGATCTTTTGTGATTACCCTTCGTTGTTTAGTGCCCGGTAATTCCTATACTTTTAGCAAAGTTCAGGATACTACGCGGTGCAAGCTGAATAATATCTCTAGGAGTAAGATATACCCCTTCGAGGTATTTAAGCCGTTGTCGGGTCAGTTCTCTGCATTCACAGAGAATGTGTTCCGCAGTTTCGTTTGCCTCGTGACAAAACCGACATTGTTCATCCTCAGTCTTTCCCATTTTTTGAGGTGATACCTCCAAGGGCCATGTCTGTTAGGAAGTCAGTAACCAGTTTTAGTTCATTTTTTGAAGTTCATGTAGCTTCTTTGAGTACTTAGGTGAATGCGAAATAAATCTTTTCGCCTGCCTTTGTCCTGGGATGTTGTTCCAGTAAGTCTGTTTTTGACTTTTTTCCCATGTTCTGAGTTCTTCGTAGAGGTGGCCTCTAGTGGTGCCACAGAAGGGCTGAGGTCCATAGAATGGTCTCTGTGCTCCTTCCTTGGCGAGTTGATCGGCAATTTCATTGCCCTCCACTCCTTCATGCCCTGGTACCCACTCCAGAGTAACTCTGTTGTGTTTGGCCAGTTGGTTTAGTGATTGTCGGCAGAATTAAAAGAGCGTGAAGTCAATGCCTTCAAAGCAGCCTGGCTGTCCGATAAAATATATATGGTTGCGCCTCGAAGGCCTTTTTTGGCACATTCAGAAGCGCAAATGTCAATTGCATGGATTTCAGCTTGGAAGATGGAGGGAGCCCTGCCGAGAGACTTTGATAGTCTACATCTAGGTCCAAAGACACCGCTCCAATCCCCTGTTCCATCTTAAATCCATCAGTGTACCAGACAAGTGAGCCTTTTTCATGCTTTGGTGCATTCACATTAATTATTATTTGTTTTAGAGTTAATCCAGTTCGTTGTTTTGCTTATGGTTTTTATAAAAAGATGAAGTTCCACAGTTTGATGGTAAAAGGCTCATAAAATCATGAAATCTATACCGCAATAAAGCCAAAATTTGTAAAGTAAAATTAAACAGTTTTTACATACTACTTATTTTATGTCATTTTTTTTTGATCACTCATTTTTTTTCTTAGGCTAAGTTTTGTTTTTTAACTACTTTTAAATATTTATTAAAACTAAAAATAACAAACAAGTCTGCAGCGGTAAAACTGGAACCTCAGCATTATTCCCACTTAGCCTTTGCCAACAGTTTTACGTCAATGCATATATTTCGTAACTAGGGATTTTTTGCTTAACGTAGCTTTAATGAACTTTCATCTCGTTATTTTCTCCGACTCTTTAAACAGTATTTAAACCAACGCATTTACTGCACTACAAATAAAAAACAGCAATGTTATCAATAAGAAATATTTATTTTATTTTTCATTGGACAGCACAAGTTTTAGAAAAAGGTTAGAACATAAATTCTTATTAATGAGTTTCGGCATAAAAACATTTGGATGTATTTATAACCGACTCTGCCTGGGTCGCTTTTTCAACCATACATTTTTCCAGGATAGAATCGGCTTTAGCTTCGTCTGTTATTATCATCAAAAGCATAGGTCTAACAACTTCCTTATGCCAGTGTCCTGCATCATCCATGATACCTCCTGCTTTAGCAAAGCAGATCTGTTGAGCAGCTAGTTTGGGATCATCAGAAAATTTGCCAGCTAATGACTCCATTATCATTTTGTCAGTGGCTCCAGTTTCTGCCATACATTTGTTTTGTATTTCAAGAGTTTTTGACGCATCTCTGGTGTAAAATCCTAAAAATGGTAAAAAACATAAAATAAAAGAAGATTTATACTCTGTATTTCACACACATGGTTGGTTCCTTAAAAGTAAAAATTTTGCCGACCTAGCCGCAGATGCCTTTATAGTATATTAACGTACTAAGGTCAGTTGGTGTTCCTTACCGGTTGAGAATGTGTTAAGAGATCGAGACGGAGTCGAGATCTCCAAAATACCCGAAACCAATAAGAACTTACTGTCGATAATGCTTACGCTATTTTTGCACGCTCAAATCATTGAGTTGATAGGAATATAATAAAAAAAGACAAAAATCTAGTGTTAGGTATATCAAACACCTCAATAAATACCTAGCTGGTATATTGAGTTTCAATGAAAAGAAATTTATTATTTGTCATTAGTATCACATTTATCACAAATTTATCAACTTTAGCTTGTTCAATTCGATTTTGTGTGAGATATAATGCAGCAAGAAAGTGACGATTCTGATCTGGAGAATGCTTGAAACGCAGTATATTCTGGTATTATTTCCGTAAAGTCCAAACAAGGTCAAATAAAATTTGATTTATAAATAGGTCCATATTTCTGTGTCTGATGTTTACAAATTACTAATCGGTAAGTGTTTACTTACCGATTAGGAGTCGGTAAGTCTTCACTTACCGATCAGTAATTTGAAAACATCACTTACTGATGACCTAATCTAACCAGTAAAGTTGTAATATTACATAGACTTAAAAATATTATTAAGGATATATGATTAGTGATTTTTTGATTGATAAGTTAGAAAGCAAGTCATATTGGTAGTTAATATGTAACTACATCATTAGATGCAAAATGCAGACATTTTTGATTATTTTAAAGTTAGAAAAAGTACGCAGGTATTTCCCAATGGCAAAAATAACTTGCAAAGACATTTGTTACACCTACAAAAATATTTCTGTGAGGAGCGATAACCATACGATTAAAATAAAGTTTACCAAAAAAAGCTACAAAGATATTTCCTAAAAAAACAAAACTTCTCTGCCTAATTGACAAGTTGTTAAATTGACGATGTTGAGGGAATGTTTTGAAAAAGTCCTACAGAAATCTCAAATTTTCCTAATTTCTCCTAACTCTTTGTGTTCACATTTAAAAAAAGCGGTGGCCGTTCAATAAAGACTTATATAGATTAAGATTTTAATTGTAAAACAACCCGGTTAAGAGCATTACAAGCAATAAAAAGAGGTAAAGAGGCATCTTCTCTTTAATAGGTTTTTATTAGTACGATTTTTAAATACAACTTCAGAACAATATTTACACTGTTTTTCAGTAAGAAATTAAAATCATTAGCTTAAATCCACAAATGCTTTAAATATTATACATACTTTGATATAAATAATTCGCGTAATTGTTACGAGAGGGTCCTTGTTTTGGTTTAATAAAGTTAATAAATAAGTGCTGCTCTTGAGTAATTTAGGCCAAAGTTTAGGAATTACCCATACCTTGTTTTAATTATTACAAATATTGATTTATTCCACTTAACAGAAATTTTAATGCAGCTTTTTTAAAATTTAAAGAAATGATGTTATATCTTTAAAACAGTAAATCATATTCTAGAAAATTAAATTTTGTTTAAACTTAACATTAAGATAATATTGGCAATACAAACAACAGGTTTTTTTAATTTTACAAGGTTAAATAGAAGAAAATATAGTGTTGGGTATATTAAACGCCATAATCAAATACCTTGCTGGTATACTAAGTTTCTATGACTATGACAATAAATATATTATTTGTCATTAGTTGTACATTTGTCCCAAATTTGTCATTAGTTTCACATTTGTCACAGATTTCTTAATTTGGCTAGTCCTATTCGATTTTGAGTGAGATATAAGGTAGCAAAAAAATTGACGATTCTGTTCTGGAGACTGCTTGGAACGCAGGAAGTTCTGCTATTATTTCCGTGAAGTCCAAACAAGGTCAAATAAAAGTTGATTTATAAATAGGTTCATATTTCTGTGTCTGATGTTTACAAATTTCTAAGCGGTAAGTGTTTACTTACCGATCAGGAGTCGGTAAGTATTTACTTACCGATGAGTAATTTGTAAACATCACTTACAGATGACATAATCTAACCAGTATGGTTGTAATATTACCCAGACGTAAAAATATTATTAAGGTTAAAAAGCAAGTCATATTGGTAGTTAATATGTAACTACATCATTAGATGTAAAATGCAGACATTTTTGATTATTTTAAAGTAAGGAAAAATACGCAGGTATTTCCTAATAGCAAAAATAACTTGTAAAGACATTTGTTACACCTACAAAAATGTTTCTGTGAGAAGCGATAACCATATGATGATATTTTGAAAAAGTCCTACAGAAATCTCAAATTTTCCCAATTTCTTCTAACTCTTTGTGTTCACATTTAAAAAAAGCGGTGGCAGTTCAATAAAAACTTATACATGTTTAGATTTTAGTTGTAAAACAACCCGGTAAAGAGCATTACAAGCAATAAAAAGAGGTAAAGAGGCATCTCCCCTTTAATTAATAATCTTTTATTAGTATGATTTTTAAATACAACTTTAAAACAATATTTAAACTGTTTTCCAGTAAGAAATTAAAATCATTAGCTTAAATCTACAAGTGTTTTAAATAATATACATACTTTGATATAAATAATTCGCGTAATTGTTACGAGAGGGTCCTTATTTTAGTTTAATAAAGTTAATAAATAAGTGCTTTCTCTTGAGTAATTTAGGACAAAAGTTTTAGGAATTACCTCCCATACCTTTGTTTTAATTATTACCTAAATATTTGATTTATTCCACTTAACAGTAATTTAAATGCAGCTTCTTTTTAAAATTTAAAGAAATGGTGTTTTATCTTTTAAAACAAGTAAATCATATTCTAGGATAATTAAATTTTGTTTATGACTTAACATTAAGATAATATTGGCAAATATGCAAACAATCAGGTTTCTTTTAATTTTTACAAGGTTTCTTTTTAATTTATAAAAAATGAGTTTATATCTTTTAAAACAAATAAAACGTATTTTAAAATAATGAAATTCTGTTAATAACGTAACACTCAATACATTAAAAATAGGTATGTTTCTTTTAAAACTGAGAAAACATATTTAAAAATACAAAAATGCAAAAATTCTGTTGGCCGAGAGCTAGTGAATAATTTAAAGTAGGTTCTAGGGGCAATTGAATTAAAAAAAAATTAGGGTTGGGAGGGGGCCGCTACCCTTCAGCCAGACCTTGGCTTTTATGTTTATAGGTCCTTTAAGGACAATTATACAAATTTTCAAAGTTCCTCAAGAACCAACTTAAAATTGTTCACCAGCTCTCCAAATGTTATAACTTAATACTAAAATTGTCGGAGACGCAAACAAAAAGTAAAGAAAGAAACCATGGGAAAAAAATCTGAAAAATTCATTTATATTTTTTTTGAAGTCGCTGAATGAACCGGCGTTTATTTACATCTGTTCTAGAGATTATCAGGTTTAAAGTATTTTTTTGGGAAAAAAATGTTATTCAAAAATCTAAAAAAATCGACGCGTTTTTCGAGGTCGGCGAATCGGGTTCAAATTTATTTAAAGTCAAGTGGATTTAAAAGCTGCATCTGGAAAAATTCATGTATATAGAAAAGACAAGTGAAAAAAACGGTTCGGATTTGGGGATCCGAAAACATATGCATGATTTTCCAGAATTTCCGAAATTTTTCCTTTATAGGTTAACCAACGCTCCCACCCCCCGTAATCAGCGACCCCAAAACCCCTAGTAGCACCTAACCACTTCCAGCTTTCCCCCGGGGGATTAAATGTTGATGTGTAATTAAATTATCCGGAAGACCACCACTTAATTTTAAATTGGTACCTTATACAGAAGTATAAGGGAAAAAAAGTTTTTAGCCTAATAAACAACCTTTTGTTTTTTTCGCCTTATTTTTTAACAGACTCTTCATCAAAATTACATTTTCATTAACGGTGTTCGACGGACAATTGACTTCGCGTTGATATAAGCTGTTGAATCGACCAACGAATGGACACATGCCTTGTTAGTTGAAACAAGATTTTTTTTTGCTAAGTGTTTATTTTTCATTTCCATTATTATTAAAAAGAAATTCGCTTAATTTACGCAACCTTATTCCGGATAAAATTGTTTTTTTCTTTGGGGTTTGGTAATGTTTTAGTCCATTTTTCGCAGCAGCTTACTTTCGGGGGGTCCTTTAACCCCAAATTTTGTACAGGGATAAATGACGAAAAAATTGGGTGGAATTGGGTTTAAAGCAACTAAAAAACCAAAAATTGATTGAAAGGTTTCCGGGCAGTTTTTATGAGCGTTAGCAATCCCAATACCTGAACAGTTTCACCCAAACCCAGATGTCCATGTAAAAATTTCGTACACTTTAGTTGACATTCTAACAGTCTTAACTATCTCACTCAGTTTTAATCTACATGACCACTTTATATTTTTTTCAATCATTCCAAGTTGGACTAACGGGGCGTCTAGACGTGGTTCGTCTAAAAGTTCACGACCTTTCTTAAATTCAAAAACCCCGTGTTTTGGAAAAATGGAAAATGTTTTAGGATAAAATCTAGTTCCTAATTTGAAGTGTTATTAGGCCTTTAAATATATGTATTTGATGACCAGACCCCTTTTCTTTTTTTTTTTTTTTTTTACACCAGCATACGAGGTTTTGTTTTGTCGGCTTTCAAATGTATACAAACAAAATCGTCCAGAAAATTTAGATACAAACAAGTAATATATAGTACTTCCGAATAAAAGCTAAAAAAAGATCAGCTGATTTATAAAATTAAATTTTCGTTAAGTCTCAAAAATATCTTGCAACTTATTGTCATCGGCAGGGAAAAAACCCTCGGCTGTAAAAAACCCTTAGGATTGTCAAAATGCTTTTTTTGATTGTTAGACATCACCTAATATAGGTTTTAGAAATGTAATATGTTATAAAAATTTTTTTTAGTCAAATAACCAAACCCATGTCGACAAGTCATCAACTGATTGACATTTTCTTCATAATCGTAGTTCTTTATTGTTATTACTTCCCAATATCGAAACTCAAAGAGGTCAAGTACTTTTTATTACTATATATATAATTATTAAATAATTAATTTCCCTAAATTTATAATTTTTGGTTTACGCTAAAAACCTCGAGATTTTTATAATTAGGGATTCTAAATATTACACCTCAATGCCTTAGATTAGGTATTTTACTAAAAGAAAAAACTTATTTTATTGCAATTATGACGGGGATGTTCAATAATAATTTTAGTTCGATTAGACCCAAACTATTTTTAAAATTAAAAATGTAAAAATACGCCTAATGCCAAAATATTTTAAAGTACCTATATAAAAAGGGTCCTCCTGTTCAAAAGTCCCGGTCCCCCCCGATATTTCAAAAACGCCGCCTCGATCAAAAATATTTTATAAAGTTGTAGATCTTTTTATATTTGCCATAAAAAAAAACATTGCATGTACAGGGTGCTACAAAACGGAATAAACCGATGTTGTGGTTAGGTTTTTTAAATGAAATAGTAATCAATTTAAATGCTGCACAAAAACTTTTTTCACATTACTAACCGTTCTTGGCCTTTGGGAGCGTTGGCTTTTTACAAGTACCAGTTTGGTAAAACCCTCTGAATAGTCCGATCATGTAGATTTGGAAATAGGGGGGCGTCGGAATGGTATCATTAAAAGATGTTTTGTTTTATTAAAGGATCGTTGGCTTCTCTGAATCCTCTGATCATCAAAGGGTAATGTGTTCTCTTTCAGAAAGGGAAATAATTTTAAAATTAAATTCAAATAAAGTTACTTCATTTAGCAGTATCGAAAATAACTGTCATGTAAAAAAATTTTGGGTGTATTTTTAAAGTGTAATAGGTAATAGGTAAAATAAAAAGATGACCCTTGGGAAAATTTAAAAATCTTAATAAAAGTCACCTCATATTTTTTAACTGGTTTAGGTATAGGACAAAACAGGAACTAGGAAAAATTTTTGGCGTGGGTAAAGGAAGTAAATTGAAAATAATATTTTTCCCTTTTTAAAAAAACACAACGTCGGTTTATTCCGTTTTTTGAAACATCCTATCTAAATATTTTTTATGGAAAATATAACAAAGATTTTACAACTTTACAAATTTTTTTTTGATCAGATTCGGCGCCCAAATCAAGGAGGTCCGGGATTTTTTGAACTCAGTGTATATGGTTCTACAAGATTATGTGGGTGCGTATCCATTTAGCGCGGCTTCATCACGCGGCATTTGCATTATAGTTGCAGCGAAAAGTTAATCCCAAAACCGGTGCGCGCGGCATGGTTGCCGTGGCAAAACAGCATGCGCAACATGTTTTAATATACCTAAAGGACTAAAAGAGTTTTTAAATTTAAAAAAGTGTAGCCAAATCGAATAAAATATTCAACTTAGAGCCAAAAAACCAAATCGAAAATTTTTTTACATTTTAAAATAAAATTGTCTAGATAACTCACGGAGATCTAGGTTTTTTTTTACAAATTTATCTTCGCCCATTCATGCTATTACATATTATTTACTGCACTTCTAATGATGTAACCACCCATGGGATACTAAAACGCGTTAAAACACGTTTTTCCAGCACCCTTTTTTACCCCAAAAAAGATGTCTGTTCACATGAAATTTTTTTTGTTTGTTTATTTTGAATGGGTCTGCTGCTCTGGACGAGCTTTTATTTTTTAGCCGATTACCGCAACCCAAACATAATAAATTTTAATTTTCATTTGGAGAAGAAGATTGTCTGCACCATTGTTTACGTTGCTCCTAAATACAACAAATTTTACGTGGGCTTCTAAAAAGTGTATATAGAAATTATTCAAACTTAAATAAGTAATAATTCGTATTTAATAATAATTAATGATTAATGAATAATGGGTAAATATTTATAAACATTATTTATATATATATATACTTACCTGAACCGGGGTAAATAAGATTTTACTCAGGTCCAAATATATAAAAGCAAAAGGTCATTTACTGATTTTTTGATTAACAGACTAATCACAAAATATCGAAAACTACTTGATTTATGAAGATGGTATTTGACACGAAGTAGATTATGAGTAGGGCTAGCTAAGAAAGGGGCTTTGAAAACCTCCCCCGGGGTAGAATTGGGGGGAAAAGTTTGAAAAACCTTGCCATTTACCAAGTATGAAACTTTGGGATGTGAGCTATTAATTACGGTTAAAAAAGATCTTTTTTTTTCGTTTTGGAATTATGTCCCCAAATATGGAAGTTGATAATTGGGTTATTGTTTATTGTCTATTGCCATATTTATTTTCTTTATTTATTAAATAATTAATAATTCATAATTAAAACATAATAAATATTTAAAATAAGTATTAATATTAACTATTTATTAAATTTTATTTTATTGATGGATTATTGAAATAATTAACAATAAATAATTAACTATAAAAAATTTGGGTAATAATCAATGAAAATTCGTATTGGTAATTGATAACTAATAATTGATAAAAATTGATTATCGATAACAATCTCAAAAAAATGGTTGTGCTGGTCGAACTATGATTTGGGTATTTTTCCACTGACACGAATCTGAAGTCAAAAATTTAGGGGAAAAATCGTCAGCAAAAAAATCAAAAAAAACCCCAAAAAAACCCACACGGTACATTACCGACGAAACCTGCTACCACGGAATGTTTGGACTACGACTAGAAACTATAAGAGATACAAAATTTCGCAAAGCTTTTCAAATTGTCTATAAAAAAAAATGTAAACATTTTTGATAAGATAAATAAAGAGGATATAACGAAAATTAATTTTGATAAAAAAATTTTAGAAAAATTTAAAAAAATAAAAAAAAATCCATTTTTTCCAGGAGTATGCTTCAAAAAATCCTGAAAATTCGTTTTTTTGATTATAACTCAAAAAATATTGCATTTGGACAAATAGGTCATATAGGTTAAATTAAAAGTCTTGTAAAAATACATAGTTTATGTTGAATAAAGTTTGTTCTAGTTTTAAAAATAAGCGTTTTCCCAAAATAAAACAAAAAACGTTAATCTGAAATTACGCCTTTTCGATTATTTTCTGTTTGACCCCAATTTCACTTCAGATTCGTATTCAGCGGACAAAATTCTCCAGAAAATCCTAGTCTCAGACCAACACATCATTTTTTTTGTGTGTCTGTGTAATTGTTTTTTAAATTTTATTGAAATAGATTATTGATAATTGATTTTTAAAATCGATAATTATTAATTAATAATGACAAATGACAACTAAAACTAAAAATTTTAAAAATGATATATAAAACTATGTTTTTGGGTTTATTTTCCTACTTTATTTTTGTTCTTCCCAACGAACTCGGCAATAATTAACACAACGCCAATTTGTGGGGGGGGGTTTGGTATATGATCTGTTTTTTTTTTGTTTGGGAAAACCGTAAACAAATGAAGATTTTAAAAATCAGGAAATTATCGGGAAAATGTAATAAAATTATTTAAAAATATTGGTTTTGTGGTAATAAAAACAACATCGATTTAAATATAAACTTTTTATTGATATGACAATTCCAAGACCCGGGTGCACAAAGCACGAGGGTGATTTGGACAGCTGCTTTATTCGTTTGATAAAAATTATATTATAGGTACTGTATTGTTTTACAATAACACGTTTTGTAAACTGATTTGAAACAGCAATTGAATTCGAAAAATGAATGACATATATGTCTGTCATTCAGATAATAAACAAAAATAGTTTTTATGAAAAAAAATTATCGATTTATAAAAATGTTGGGAAATTTGTCTCGAAAGGCCCTACTCCGATTTTGACCAAATGTATGGGGTGTTTTTTGGGGCGCGATTTCAAATCTGAAAAATATTTTTCAGTAACTTTCCGTTTTTAAGATATTGATCATCCAAGTTGATTATTAAAGTTTTTTTCATTTTCACTATTTTCCCCCTTTCTTTTTGTACACAATTTTGATTTTTACACAAAAGGGCCCAACAATATTTTATAACACCTTTTTTAAAACCTTGTTATTTTTTTTAAATTTTTTTCCATTAAATTAAAATTTCAAGATCAAAGGCAGCGCCATATTTGCTAATAAAATCCCTAGTATATACATGGGGGGGGTGTGAAAGTGGAGGTTGTGATGAAATGGAAAAAGGGTAAAAAAATAAAAAATAAGATTTTAAAGGTTTTTGAAAATATTGTGTGTACTTTAAAAAAGCAAATTTTGCAAGAAGGAAAATATTTAAAAATTTTTATTTTCCTTTTGATGATAAATACCAAAACCCCCCAAAAAATATAATTATATTAATAAATCAGCGCCCCAAAAAACTCCGATACAGAATTGGGTCAAAATCGGGGGGGGCCGAAAAAAGTACCGAATGTTATTTAGGTGCGGGCCAAAAAGGAAAAAGTTATTATTTCCGGAATGATGTTATTTAGTCTATTTAATAAACGTTGCCAGTACAGTAAGTTTAAAAACCCCCGCCCCCCCTTTTATCTATTAAGGCCATACAAGGTTTGGTTTCTTTATTTCTATCCCCGAATTGTTTGGGTTTTTTCTATGTTGGCTTAAAATTTGCATGGCATCGACTATTAGTATTTGAAAAAAATAATAAAAGATTGTAATGTAAATTTAGCCCCCAACATTCTGATTGTGGCACTATTTCCTGATGGGTATTACTACTATAGCATACATTTTTCTAATAAAATTAAAAAATAATGGGGGGATTTGTATTTATCTGGCGATAGCACAATTGTCTGACATTGCGCCAAAAAAAGTCCACTCAATTCTATAGGATTGTCGATGGCTGAACGACTTATTCCCCAAAAATTCTATCGGGTTTTTTGGGTTTCGTTCGATTCGTTCTCTTACATAGACACGGGACGTCAATTCCGCAAGCAATAAGAAATTTTTAGCAATTTATTGAATTTTAATTTATTAAATTTTTTATTAACTAAAAGTATTTTTTAATAATATGATCCGATGATTTGAACAATGATCTTAGCTTTATTAATTACAGAGGGATGAAAATCTTTCTTTACTCGTGATTTTTTTTGGGGAAATAAGGGAAAACCCCCTTTCCCTAACGTATTGTTTAATACATGATTTTTTTTGGGGATAAAGGCAGTTTTTAACGCATACCTCAAAAACATAGATCCTTATTTTAAAAAATTTAAATTTGGACTTTTGTTACTATATTTACAACTATAAAAAAATTTTTACCTAATAAAGCAATGTAGAGGCAAATATTTAAATGCTTATATATGGAAGTTTTTTTATTAACGTTAACCTTTTTTTAATAACCACTAAAAGAAGTTATATATTGGGTTAAAAAAATTTTGAACTGTATTGTTTCGGAGATAGTAATAACAACAAACCCCACTGTATGTTTGTATGACTACATTTTGATTTTTAAAAAACATCTTGGTGGTTATTCCCGGTATAATATGTATAGTCTGTCTCAGCCCTATGACTTTTGACGGATAATACCCCAATAAACCTTTAACGTTTTTTTTCCCTTTTGTTATTGGGAAACCCCATTATTTTATAACGGCAGGGGTGGGCCGGGATTTCTTGAGTATTGACAATTGGTATATATAAATATTTCGGCTAATATTTTAGTAGCAGTGTTAAATAACCGTTTTTCTCCGTTTCAAAAAAGTTTTTTTGAGAATATAACTATTTCGCGTCGAAATCTTTTTAAGATGCAAAACGGGTTGGAAAATGTGTAAAAACTTTAATCAGTAGAGGACTAATTAAACAAAAAGGGTTTTAAAAAGAAACCGCCCTTTTAAAAAAAAACTCCAATCAATCATCGATAAGGGATATTATTAATAATACAGAATTGAAGAAAAGAAAAAACCTAGTGTTTTTCAATCTCACCGTACACAATAGTGACAATAGTGATCAAAACCCTAATAAGAAGGAAAATATATAGCCTTTTAAACCCGAGTTTTTCCCCTACCTTCGTATATGTATGTTTAACCCCATATACCATTTTGGAAACCCAAGTGAAATCAAAGATCGGGCAGAAAATGTTACACCACTTTAAGTCCCAGTGTTATAAAATTTGAAAAAAAATGAATTACTAACATACCAGTTGAGGCTAAAAATTTTTAGTACAGCATGTTATAAAAATTGAAGACCTTACATTTCTATACAAAACAACATAAATCCTTTTTAATTAATCTCAATGATGACTCAGATAGTGAAACAAAATTATATTTAGATATTTAGTTTAAAAAATAAAATTTTGTAGGTATGATAATAAAGTTATAAATTTATTTAAACTTGCAGAAATTTAATCTCTTAATGTAATTTTAAGATTATACCTACCTAAATAATCAATAAATTATAAATATTTATATTATTGATCCGCCCCTTATTCTTTTTTAATACCTACTGATCCGCAGTTTTATTGTTGTGCATAAATAAAAAAAAAGCTAAACATACTTTAGAAAAACTATACTACCATACAGCAATCCCGGTTTTTTTTTAAAAAGTTTTTTAAGAAAACAATGTGTATTTTATAGTAGATTTATTGAATACTATTGTTTTTGCCCAAATTTTTTTTAAAAAAAAAAAGTTATACAAAAATTGTATTACATGAGGTGTTATTTTTTTATCTCTTAATGTAAATATTTTATGAATCCATACTAAAACACACAAATTTAAAATTATTTTTTTGGAAATTATGATAGGTTAACAAGAATCGTTAGTAATAAAAATTAAAAAAAATGTATAAAATATTTTCTTTAAAATAACATCTAGATTAAATACTTTCAAAAAAAGGGTATAATCAATTATACCTACTTAAAGGATAGAATGAATCATATTATAAATTTAAATAATGAACTGTATATAAAAATATTTTTATATGTAAACATATTATGTTTATTAAAATGACGAGAGATAAAACAATTTAAAAACAATACTTTAATTGATAAGGGTGCAATATTGCTGTTTTTTTAATTGTTTATATACTGGTTATATATATATATATATATATATATATATATATATATATATATATATATATATATATATATATATATATATATATATATATATATATATAAATTTTTTAAAAAAATTTTAAAAAATAAAACAATTATTTCTAAGAAAGGTCAAAATAAATAAATATTGCAAAAAAAATTTAAACCCCTAGATTTTCTTTTTTTTAAAGGAACATGTCCCTACTTGACTCTATATTATGAGGCAAATCAGATTTTTAATTTTTTCCCAATTTTTTTAAATTACTCATGTTATTTCCCTTTAGAGTGATTAAAGAAACAAATTTCAAAAAGGGGTTCTTATTTAATGTTTATTAAATATTTTATTATTTGGACAACATACCCATTATCAAAATGGGAAAACATTTTTTTTTTAAAAAAAAAAAAAAAAATTTTAAATATAGCAACTAAAACAAAATTTTTGGTGGGTAATAACTAATAATAATCACATTAAAAATAGTAAATTCTTTTGGGTGATACTTGGTTAAATCCGATATAGAATAGATGAAAGCAAAAAAAATTCACACATTTTTTTTTAAACTAGTGATTATCCACTGATTCTCAAATAATTTTATTTCATATAAAAGTTTCGTTGGGTTAAAAAAACCCACTTTTTTTGAAATTTAAATATAATTAAACAGTGTCATTATTTAATAAGTCAGCACCATAAAAAAAATTTTTCTATCCTAAATCCTCATCAAATTACGAAGTAAGTGCTTCAAGAGAACTTTATTTTTTGATATCTCCTTTTGAGTAAATTTAAAGTGTCACTCTTAAAGCACGCAAAATTTTTTTTAATATATTACTTTAGTTTAAAAAAACTTAGTGCTTTAAAAGGTTGCATTTTATAATGAAATTTATGTCGATTGTTCACTCCCACTACCTTCTATTTGCCAAAACTAAAAATATTCAGAAAAAAACTTTAAAAAAAAATAAAAGGAATATATGGTAAATGGGAATACGAAATATTTTTATTTATAAATTTTATTCCCATTTTTTATCTCCTGAATATAATTTTATCATCGTCATTGTATTTAAAAGGCTTTATTCTTTATTAAAACAAAGTAGTAGGTCATAGTAAAGAGCCTTAATGACGCAGGGAAATTTGAAACCAAACGAGAAAATGCTTCCAGAGGGAGCCATGCCTTAAGATGGTGTTAGAAGTGGTTTTTATTTAATTTTTTAGGATCTACTTTCAATAGGGAAATTTCCTTCTACCTATAAGTTAGAGTGATTGGAGGTAACTTTTTTAAAATATCAAATGACCCCTATTAAAGTGGCGTGGGGAACGGGGTGGTTTTTAAGGTAATTTTTTTTTTGCCAGTGTATTTTCGTATTATATATATATATATATATATATATATATATATATATATATATATATATATATATATATATATATATATATATTTTTATTGGGATAGTTATCTAGGTTCTGTTTTGTTACAATTTTTAGTTTTTTATGAACCATTTTTGGACATAAATACAAAAATTACCCATAGATATTCCAACATGTATATTTAATATTTAAATACGTTATTTTCCCATGTAACGCATCCTATCAGAAAGAGTACCCATCAGTCGGGAACTAACCCCAGGACAAAAATTTTACCCATAAGAACTAGTTGACCCGTAAAGGTATTACTTTTTTTTGCATTTTAAAATTAGAATTAATAAAGAATTTTATTAAAGCAATGGATCAGAATGAACAGGGTTATGTATCTAACAAAAAATTTTCTCAAAAAATTTTGAGACTTGAATACCCATTTGGGGGAGTAAATTTTACACTATGCATGAGCACAAGAAATTAGCGAACTGGCAATTTTTTTGTAGTTTAGAGTAAACTGATTGATAAAAAAAAAAGTTTATGGTCACTCGTTTTAAAGTCCAAAAAAATTTCGTTTTTTTTTTCAAAATTCTCAAATATTTCGGTCTGCGATGGAAGGAAAAAAAAAAAAATTCCTTCTTATGGGGAAGTTTTTCTTAAAAAAAATATTTTTTTTTTTTTTTAGGGTTATAGTTTCCCCCAAAAAATTCGATAAGCCATTAAGCCATCTTGCGCTGACAAACAAGCAATAAAATTCACGCTTTCAATTTAAAATCATAACATTCCACTCGATTACCTATTATATTATTAATGTAGGAATAAAAAAATTTAAAGGAGAAAATTAAAAAACGAAATTTTAAAATTTTTTTTAAAAATTTTTTTAAAAAAAAAATATGAAATAATGTTTTTTACTTTTTCATTTTTAATAGTTTTATAATAATAAAAAAAATTTTAAAAATATCATTTTTTTTTTTTAAAAAAATCAGTAGAAATTAAATGTCACAAAATTAAAAATCTACATTGTCGTTATCATTATAACTATTTTCAGACTCGTAAACTGTAATTGTGCAAAATTTTTTCATTATCAGGATAAAAATTTTTCTAATCCGTGCCCAAAAAAAGCGAAATAATATTCAATTTTTAAAAACGTTTTATGGATGCGGAATGTAAAATTTCATAGCTAACTTTCTTTTTAGATTTTTTTTTTTTCGAAATTATGACAATTTTTTTTTTTTTTTTTCTTTGAGCCTTTTCTTACCTGTCCACTATGTACATTCTATTCTTTGATTATTCATCTGTTTAGTATAGCAGTATCAAAATTTATCTTTAAATTTAAGAGAAAAAATTTGAAGGTAAAAAGTGCCATTTTCTTGTTATACACAAAAAAATTTTTATAATAATAATTTCCGTACTCAATGAATTTATGTTTACAGATTCTTAAAGTATACTAATTTACCTACATTTAAAAAAAATTCACCGGATTTTTATAATTTTTTAAGACCAATATATTTATATCCTATAATCCTTAGATTCTAAAAAAATTTTAAAATCACGACAAGAGCTGTATTTTATAACGAGACAAAAATTTAAAAATGGGAAAATTTTTTTTCGTATCGGTTATCTAAATAACAATTTTAATTGATTTTTTTTCGAATTGTAATGTGTTTGAAAAAAATTTTTATCTAAAAGCTCACTTTTCTATTCTAATTTTTAAAAAAATATATATATATATATATATATATATATATATATATATATATATATATATATATATATATATATATATATATATATATTGTAGCGAAATCGTTATAGGTGTAAATTTGTTATTTTTTTTTATTTTATTATTAATTAATTATTTTTATTTTAATGTAGCAACGATTCGATACTTTATAATTTGTGTGTGGGACAATAAAGTTTATTTGATTGTTTATTTTATTTTATTAATACCTCGGTAATACTTACTATCTTTATCTCTAGACTCCTATCCCTTTTAGTTCTGGCAAATTATTTTTTAAATTTTCTAAATTTTGTTATTCAACTTGGATAAATCAAAGTCCTATTGTTAAAATATATTTTATTTATTATTTAAAATAAATTAAATTTAATTTAATTAAAATAAATTATATTTATGACGTTTTTTTAATAATTTTAATAACTATTTTAAAATTTCAAATTTAAAATTTATTACAATGGAGATTTACTACCTAAAATTCCCTTTTTAAACTAACTATTGTCAATGGAATACGCTAAAATAAATTAACTATCACCAATGGAATACGCTGGTTAAATAGTTCGAATGATTTTTAATAGTTCAAATCATTGACACTTTCATAATTCTTAACACTAAAAATACCTTTTTATCCTGTGAATTTGTTGATAAAAAAGGATATAACAATGAATTTGTTTGTTTTCTTGTCCTGGATTTATATTATGATTACCAAATTATCTAATTTATTGGAACTGGAACATGTAGTTTGGCTGAATCATGAAAATTTCCCAATTTGTTTATGGGGTTATGTTTCTTCTGCCTTTAGGATTCGCCGTTGTTATTTTAAAGGTTTGTATTTGTTTATTTTATTATTTACTATTAAATTCTTTGCTAAAATATTCCCTTAAAAACACTTTGAATTACTTTTCTTTTACAACTTATTTTGTTTTTTCTTCTTTCAAAAGTAGGGTTAACTTTCCCTTTCGTTTGTTTTTTTCTTTCCCGAGCAGCGAGGTGACTACAGCAAGTGAAAACTGACGAATCTCCCGTTTTCGGGGGTGTTTGCTATTTATATCCTCCGAAGACAAAAGAATATATTTTAAAGATGTCTGCCAGAATCCAGGCTACTAGACAAAAATTGATATAAAAACATGGATTCTGGTACTTGATATTTTTAACTTTGGATGAAATTTTCTGTTTTATAATTATATCTTAGCTTTCCTAATATCCCGAAATTCCTTCTCTGAGGCTTTGGCTTTAAAATGATATATGTTTTAATATGCCCTAATCTGTTTTTAATTGTTAATTTTCATGATGAGTCACTTAATGTCAGTAAATTTTGATACTATTATTCTGTTATATTTCCTTTTTATCTCCTATTTCACTTATTTACTTAAAACTAATGCTTGATATTAATTAAATATAATATTCTACAACTTATACATATAATTTAACCTATGAGCTATGTTTACAATTGGCAAAGAAATGGCTTTATTGCCTTGTCATGGGACAAGTATTGTTCATCTTACTTTCTAAAGTCCATTTATACCCTTAAATCTAATTTTCTTTTGAATGTTTTTTAATTTTATTATTGATTAGAGTTTATTATCACTGTTTTACTGTAATTGGGGTTATTCCCGTTTCGCGCCGTTGCACTTTTGGTTAAAACATGTCGCACTGTCACTTTTAGTTCGAAACGAATTTTGTTACGGATTTTTTTGTCCTTTATAATCCTTCCACTTTGACAAAATTCTGTTTACTTCTTAAAATTACCCTATTCTATCTATTTACAAACTTATCTATACTTAATATCTAATGATATTAAAGAAATATGCCATATTACATATTTGACCTTCGTGTCATAAAAATTGTTTATGTTTTATACCATAATTCTTATCCTTTCTCTGTAAATTTGTTTATTCCTTTATATTATCCTTGTATATGTCTATATACTTCTGTTTCATATATTTTGATTGAGAAAAATTGCTTTTTATGAGAATTATGGAGTTTTTTCCTTTCGCTACGATACTAGAAATATCAACTTTCTATCTAAGACATTTCTTATGCAATTTTTTTACTTATTTTTGTTTTTCCCATGATTGTGGATCTTTATTTCATATTTACAAATAAAAATTAGTTATTTTATACAATTATGCCCCCTTTTATCTTATGAAAATAGACTTTTTCCCTTTCATCTTGTTGTTTGCCAATTTGTCCCTTATGAAATTTATTTTTAATTAAAGATTTCAGACATGTTATTAAATATATATATATATATATATATATATATATATATATATATATATATATATATATATATATATATATATATATATATATATATATATATATTCCCCACAATTGAATAATTTAAAAGGTCAAATAGGTTTTTTAAAAAACGAAATTTTTTTAAATTAAAAGTATAATTCCTAGCATGGCCGCAGAATTTCCCCGGCGAGATGTTCGTATTTAGTAATCGAGTATTTTTTAAAAAGAAAAAGTACACGGTGGCCTGATATCTAAACCAATCCAGATTTTAAAAAAAAAAAAAAACAACGGCTTTTGCCCCTTAAAACATCGTTTTCAAAACAAATTTTTAAGCAATTTCAGGTATGGTTTGTAGTCTGATGGGTGACCAGGTGCAAACCTGGTGATGTAGTTCCCACCTGGATGCATTACCCAGGGGGGGGTACCCCAGGGGGAGGAGTTATTTGTATAACGTCGGTAGTGTTCTTCTTTTTCCCTTTTTTTTCCCTGGTCTAGATTTACCACCGGAGGCACCCCCTCTTGGGCTTTTGTGTTAATCTCCCATTTTTTTTTTACCAATCCCCCATTGTTTTTTTCTTTTACAAGTCTGTATAACTCAGAGACTGGTTGGTTGATATATTCCTGTGGATTTTTTTTTTCGGTTGCCCAAATAATGCCTTTTTTTTGGGATTAAAACCTTCACACTTGAAAGTATATGGTAGGTTTTTTTTCCCCCCCTCGTCGCACATTCTGCTTTTTGGGGGTCCCCATTGTATAAACCTATCTTGTGTCGGTGTCCTTTTTAGGTTATCGTGCCCTGTAAGCAGCCCTACTGGTATGAAAAAATTTTTTTCCCCTACTTTGTCGGGAGTAGTTCTCCCTTCTTTTTTTGGGGGGGGCCCCCCTTATGCCCCCTTTTTTCCATGATTTTTTTCTACTGAGACTCTTCCAGTATTCCTCGTGTTTGTTTCGGATTTTTTTCCCCTGATTTGCCCTCGTACTGTGGTTTTGGTCACTAAAAGGGTAGGTTCACCCCCAAAAAAAATGGTGTGGATGATCCCTGTCTCGCTAGCTCCCCCTTTTTTTTCGTTGCCTTCTATTCCTGAATGTCCTGGTATCCACAGAGAGTTACCCTGTTGCTTTTTCCCAGGACTGCCAGTTCTCTTTGGCATTCCCATGTCATTTGGACGTTACCTTGGGGTTTTTTAGTCCCTTTTTAGGGACGCCTCGTCTGTTATTATACAGAATCCGCTTGTTTTTATAAGTCCTCCTGTTATTTTTTTTTTAATGCAGAAAAACGAATATTTCCGTTTAAAATACATAACTGGGGTTTTTTAGTGGAATGGAGAATTGTAATTTCCCCCATTTCACTGTACACGTTCGCCCCCGTCCAGTCTTGCTATTTTTTAAACCATCTGAAAACCCAGATGATGTTCATTCCATTCAGGTCAAATTTTTGTTAAATAAGTATTGGGGGAATACCTGATGTGTTCTCACGCCCCGGATGTTGTCGTCAATCTGATTTTTTTTGTCGTTATGTTCCAAACTAGTCGATAGTGTTTAAATATCTAATAGACGCCGTGGAACGCAATGGCTGCATGTTTCGGTAGTTGAATATCATTAATGAAACTTGGTCTATTTAATCCGATTTAACATTTGCTTAAATATTAAAAAAATTTAAAAAGGTTGATAAATGCTGCCAAGTAAACGTGTGGACAATAAAAAAAAACGGAAGACTTACGGCCGAGTGATGATCCCCCGTTGGGGTTTTTTCCCGGGCTTAGCAATTGAAAAATTTAAAAAAGGGTTTTGAATGTTTTTAAAAAAAAGTCAATTTTTTTTAAAAGGGTTTCCCCTTAAAAACATTAATAACACTGATAATGACGTTTTGTTAAACATTCTAAACCGTTGTTTTTTTTAAATTTTTTAAAAACCTTTCGGGCCTTAAAAGTGCTAATACAAACCAAATATCTTTGCAGAGCTATTTTGGCTGTTCAATAATGAAAATTGTTAAAAAAAGCTTTTGGTTTTAAAAGACTTTTTTTTATAACTAGAACTTTTAGGTTATTGTATTTATTTTAAAAAGGGGGTTTTTAAAAAAACCCCATTTAGACGGGGAAAGACTAACCTGACGCGTTTTATTAATAAAAAAAGTACATGTAAGTAAAACTGTAGTAGAAGTAGGTTAATTTTGGATAAATTAATTATCAGGTTTTTTTAAATGAGCATAATTTTACCCATATTAGCCGTTATTATTGAATATATTAAAAATATCTTATATAAAAAATTTTTGGTTCTTTGAAATCATATTACTTTATTAAATTTTTTTTCATAACTGGAAAAAAGGCACAAAAAAAAATTTCTTAAATAGAATATTAGGTTTATGTGTACAGAAGAAAATTTTTTTTGATCTAAGGTATTATCAAATCGATGAAATGACTGAATCTTTTTTTTTTTGGGTTTTTTTTATTACATATCTTCATTTTTTGGGGGCCCCTCTTTTTTTTGTGATTAATTTTATATGAAGGCGTGTGTATTGAAAAGTAGTTTATTTTAGGAGACCTGATCTTAATACTTTTATTGAATTTCAAATGGACTTTTTTTCCCTTTGTCACAAAACATATTAATTTTTTAAGTCCGAACTTAAATCTTTTGCATAAGTAAAAACCATTTTAAATAAAAATATGATTTTTAAATTTAAAAAAAACCCCTGATCTATCTTTTTTTCCAAAATATTATTTTAGTACATTAAACAAATGGCATAATCGTTTGTAACTTCATGTTTGACAAGTAACCAAGAAAAAAGCTGTTTAGCGCTATGTTGCATTATAAAGTATTTAATATACAAACCCACACATTAACACCAAGTGCTTATTTTTTATAATATAAAACACATAACCTTTTTGCAAAAAATAGGGTTTTTGGGGTTTAGATACGGTTTTATCGGCTGAAGGTCTTTTAAAAAATCTACAAAAATTTTTTAAAAAAAGCCTATTTTCCCAAAAAATCCTTGGGAAAAACCAAAAAAGGTTTTTTTCTGCATTTTTTTCATATTAGCATTATATCGTATAATAAAAACCCCCCTTTTTTCCCCCTTCCCTTTTTATTGGCTTTTTTCCC